>OOFJ01124839.1:0-16558 GCA_900323375.1 Benthosema glaciale | reverse complement strand
GAACAACACAGCACACGTTCTCCCCCACCCACACACACACACTTCTCTGCTGTGTAGTCAAGTTTATGCTCAACGTTTATTTTAAATGTCTGTTTTCCTCATGAATTACTTACTGGACCTGTCTGGACCAGACCAGACTACTTTACAATAAAAAACATTTCCGTTCCGAACGTGCATGAGCCTGTTCTTTTGTTTACTGCAGTTACGATCCTAACGCCTACAGCAGACTGAGCAGAGTTGTCGCAACACTTCCATTAGATTCTAAGAGTTTAGACATTGAGGGGTCAGAAACGGATCCTGAACAGGGACAAACATGACAGGCAGCTACAGCTGTCTGAAACACCGCCCACCCCAGTGACATGAACACGGTCCATTGGTTGGCGGTTTAACCCAACCTTTTTTGCTTCGTCTGATGCCCCGCCCTGTTCTCGCTTTGCTTTGCACTACAGCTGCTTGCTCTTGCTCTGTCCTGTCTTATGTGGGAGGTGAGGGAGGGGAACAGAGCAGAACAGAGCAGGTTGTAGGCAGATCAGAAAGAGCAAACCAAGAACAGGGCGGGGCATCAGACGAAGCAAAGAGGGTTGGGTTAAACCCCCAACCAATAGGATCCTTATAGTCACAGCGCACGGCCCACATCCCGCAATGCATTGTGGGAAATGGATGCGTGATGTCATGAAGCACACAAGTCAGATGAAGCAACTGTGATCTTGATCTCATGTAGGTGTGTCTGGCCCCAGTGGGTGCCTTGATGCAAGTCCAGGTGTGCCGCAGATTGCTAATAATATACTTTGGTAATATTTGTAATGTATCACTTCAGACAGTTCAACCACCTTTATACTTGACCTGAGTTGCACGTCAGGAGAGATTATTATTGTTAAACATCTTCATTACTTGATTTACAAGAAGTCTACACAATTAGAGAACGAAGAAGAATTGCTACTTTGTACCACATCAATACAGCATGGAATTGTGGACAAAATCAGTATTCTAAGAGTCTTGAGTCTGTAAGGCTAAATCTCCTCAAATGGTGGTCCGTGATCAAATACCAAATAAATAATGGACCTTGTCCAAGTTGTCCTTGATATGAAAAAGGTTGAAAACAACTGCACTGTGCACATTATGGGTGTTCCACAAGTGTGCGGAGGTCACTCCCCCACACACACTTCAGTTTCACTTGTGCGTACCCATAAAAATATAAATAAGTCCTACTGGAAAACAAAGTCTAGTTTGCTGCTAAGCAGAAATACATTTTCAATGAGAGGCGAGGGAGCACGGTAGATTTAGGGCTCCATTTTCGTCACACGCTAAACCCCTTATCCCTAACTTCTTTGCCTTTTTTTGGGGCAGTCTACAAGCTCATTCCAACGTGGAATATCGGAAAGCATAGATCAAAAATGTTTTTCCAAATAGTAAAAAACGGCAAAGTAGTTTAGGTAGAAGGAGTTTAGCATGGGCGGAAATAGAGCCAGCTATATCTATTGGCACTGTCAACTCTGCTCACAATCTATCTTATCACTGCTGTTTCTATCCTTCCCCCCCGCTGCTACTCAGGTGTAAGGTGTGAAATTATATCAATGAATGCATATCTATTTGGACATTAAAAGAAAGGAAAACTGGAAAGGATACGTATGTATAAAAGGGAAGAAAGTGAAATTATTACAGTTCCAGACAACAGTGACTGAAGGAAGTAGAGGAACATATTGAGTCAGACAACTCATTTGCAAGAATACCAAACAAGGTTACTTTCCTTTCTGCATTCAATGTGCACAACGTATTGTTATTAGTGTGCACATTAGGATGCACATTTTTCTTTATTTCAGTGTGGGAGTGTTGGATGGAGGCTTTACAGTACTCCGATGGAGGCTCCTCACTACAGTGACAACACAGACATGTGTGGGGACTCTGGGGAGTACCGGTAATCTATTGACATAATTAAATTGGGGAGAAAGGATTAGCTACTGCGAACAAAATAAAAATAAAATAAAGTGCCACTACACAGAGGTGGAGTTAGTTGCTTTAGCAGACAGTTTGAGGGTCCAATGGAGTTAAGAGGTTTTGTCTGAAGGGCTTTTTACTACTTTTCATCGGTTATTTAACCAACACAGACGTAAAGGGTGTTCAATAGCACTGATTTAAGCAAAGAAAACAAAAAACAAAAACAAAAAATAGAATAGAAAAAGAGCCTTTTCCAGTTCCGGAGTTAGGCTGTCGCCTGAGGTGTTCCAAGGTTATCTTGTCTTGCAACTTGTAATGCAGCCTCTTCAGTATATATAATGGGTCAGTCAGTGTCATTTCCAGTGAGTTTTAAGCAGGAGTCTGTTAGTATCGATCACTTGGATGCTTTACAGACTTTGTGTAATCCAAAACACAGAGGCTCAGCAGTGTGATAAATCTCCTACATTAACTGCTCTGAATCAATCCGCGAGGGCAGTGACTGACCACAGTGTCAATGTATGAAGTGCAGCCACATAACCCATCATTGGTCTCTGCTGCACTGTTGTGTGTACATCATTAGACCCTTTTCATCTGCAGTGTGACAAAACAATCTTTCACTTTCAACACATTTTGGAGTGAACACTGCAGCAGTAAGGGAGAACGGTACAGAAACAAGATTAATGGCACCCAATGAGCCAAAAGAAAGCATTATTTTGCCCACTACAGAAAGGCATAGGCTACCCCACAAGTTAATAGTGCTTCACAATTTTGATTGGAATTTTAGGAATTCCTCCAACCTAACCATTCCTCTCTGGGCATGGGCTTAAAGCTTCTATAAGGCACATGAATTTTATTAATGTGGGATTAAGATCACATAGTTTGTATTAGATAAGATTGCAAAAACAAATGTCATGAGTACATTCATTTATCAAGATCAATATTTAATTTGGCATCTGGTGATTGTAAAGGACATGGAAGCCTTTTCAATATAGCCCATAATCTGATGAACTGAAAGTGTTACATCTCCATCTAGTGGAGTATTGAGTACTGCACAACATATCGTTTGAAGATACAATATTCACCTCATTTTGACCATGCACTGAAATTACTTAATATCCTCTTAAACCCAAAATGCACATTCATTAAAAACCTTGTTTCATAGGGTTGGCATTTTAGCCAACACTTATTTTATGCATTAAGTGCATTAAGTATTTGATTGATTGAAGTATTTATTAAGAGTTTGTAGAACTATGGTACATTTCAAGCACAACTCAATACAAAAACTGTTAACTGTGGACGACACCATAAAGCATTACACTTGTTTACAATAGACAGGGCAAAAACAACCTGATTACCGGTGTTTAAAAGTTTTCTCAGTTGTTTCTAATATGATAGGCTAGGGCAAGTTCTACGGCAAGGGCAATGGGCTGAGATGGAATATTGTTGGAAGATTGGGAGTGGTCCCACTCAATGTTTCTATATCAGTGGTTATAAAACTAGATCCCCAATTTGGCCGCAGATCTCAAAATATTTTGTTCCAGGGCAGGGACCCTCAGAAGAAGCTAAGATTTGAGTTGAAAGTGCTCACTTTACAATGCGTGGCTTTACCATGTATTCAAAGATTTGCACAAAATGTTCATTGTTCACGATTCTTTTCAAAAAGAGCAGATCTACAAGTTCATGGTGCAGCACAAAGTGACACAATATGAGCTTGTCTGCAGTTTTTGCAGTTTTTTGAATAGCCAAAAACAAAGTATACAACAAGAAGAAGTGCCCCTTGGGGCACAGGTCTCCAGGATTGATATTTGGATAAAATCTTAAGGACTAATCTAAAAAAATAAATATTAATAAATTATAAATGGGCCTCCTGATGGCACAGGCCAGATGTTTTTCCTTGGGCTGTAGAGAGTGTGCATACAACGTTTTACGCAGTTATGGGTGCAAAATGCGGCCTCTTTTGGGGCAGAGGTTCAGCTCTGGCATCCAGGGAGTGTGTGTGCAGTGTGTGGCTGCGATCAAGCCAACAGTGCCAGAGATTAGCTGTCCAGAGATGGTCAAACGGACACATGGCCGGCGCCGGATGGACAAAGTCAAGACGGAGTGCAAAAGCAAAACATACTCTTCCCCAATGCCAATGGGCCTTGATATGAAAAGGGTTGAAAACCACTGTTATACTTATAGAGCAATAAATAGAGTGGGTTGTGTGGGCCGGGATGAACACGTTCTTTGGCAATGAGTGAAAATATATCTCTTTTATGAATCAGAAGATTCAGGGGGGAAAATACAGGTTGTGGGGGATTGGTAATGTTCAGGTTGGCTCTGACATCCACCACACTGATGTTGTTTTTAGAAGCTGAATGGTAAAAATCACACTCTTGTGAAGTGAGGGGCGCTCTTATCATCATGCATCACATTCCTTCCTTCATACGTCATCTTCACTTTTCTGCCCTCACCCCTCACTTTTATCTTATGTAGGCCTACTTTTGCTCAGCCAATCAAATGATCGTCAGCCAATGCTTGTGTTCACACAAACAGCGCCCCTCAAAAAACACCATTTGTCTCACCTTTGATCTTCGGAGTTCTCTAGCTCCTCCTGTAGTTTAGCGATGGTGTTACACAGGTCTTGTCTCTGCTCTGCACCCCTACGATCCTGCTGCAAAATATCCATCTGTCCATCAGTGCCTAACATAAATCAATCCCCTTTTTCCTGCCCAATTTAGTAATTATTATGCCAATTAATTCCACACACATTTCTGTTGTGTCCTGCAGTGCTGACTCACCTGCCAGTAACCTTGCCCCACCAGGGAAAGCCTGGTCTGGTCTGTGTTCCAAAAGCGTCCATGGAATTGCCCACCGCGTCGCACCGCTGTTTCCAGCCCTGCTCTGTTTTTACTCACCACCGTTTCGGTGTTCACGCCAAATGCGTGTATAATTGGACCTACAAACTCTGTGGCCTGAAAACTACAACTTTTACTTAACCTATTAGATTAAGTAAAAGTAGAGTAGTACGGTAGGTTAACCTACTACGTTAAACGTAGTAGGTTGGTTAAACCTAAACCTCGTTGACAAGTAAGTAAAACGGCCCAAAATAGATCTTCAGAGTATCTTCACTTAAGGCAGGGGCGTGGCCGTGGCCTTGTTGAGTCAGTAATGTTTTGGGGTGGTGCCATCTGCTGGTGTTGATGGTGCACTACACTGTGTTTTATCAGGTCCAGAGGAGCACTTCGGAGATAAGATGCTGTCCAGGATAGTGCTAAAACTACTAGTAACTGGTTTTCTGACCATTCATGTATTTGATTGGGACACACCTGACCCATATTGATAGGCCCCCATCTGAAATTGTTTTCAAAGATTTTCAAGATGAAGTGGCGCCCTGCAAGCTTGTAGATCTGCTATTTTTGAATAGCCAGAATATAATAAATGGATAGTGGTTAAAGGGATTGTAATGCTACATACAGACCAGACCCAAAAATAAAGATGCTCTGCTCAGGGCTGCAAACAAAGAAAATCTGGGCTTCCATAACAGTGCCACAAACTGATTACCACCACTGATGCAGTGCTTTGTTCAAAAGTAGCCCAGCCATATATATCTGCATAAATGATTAATGAACATACTTTTCAGATGGTCTACATTCCTTTAGGCTAATAGAAATAAAGATACAATTACTAAATAATTGTACTTGACCTATAATATACCTGCAGGCCTATTCCAATTTAAGTTTTAACTCATATGAACAAATAGCAGCCTCAAGTTTCAAAATATTTTTTTAATTAAAAAACAAAGACAGAAAAGCATGACCAAGATATATATATCACCAGTTTCCTTATGTGACATCAAGGTAAACCAATACTCATACATACCTTAATGCCATTGAGATGATATCTGTGCATTTCCCCCGCATTCGCCTGCATGTGTTACTGCAGTTATCTTATTACCCAACAACATTGAACAAGTACAGACAGATGGCAAATCAAAGGTTTACCTGAATAAATGAGGTAAAAAACAAATGCTGAATATTCCAAACAGTTGCACTGCTTTACACAATCAAGCAATTAGCATCCTATCATGCTCTGACTGTGGTCTTGTATAAAAATACTGAGCAGGCCCAATTGAAGTTTATTTTGGATCGAGATGACAAAAAATATATAGATGATCTAAGTGAAAGAGGATTCATAATTACTGGGCCACTGGCACGGATGTGGCAAGAGCTTCAGTTATAAACACTGCTCAACTGGCTGTGGCTAGTGGTTCAATAGGAACAGTGCCTAAAGTGACCTCTGCATTATAATATTAATACATTATCACTGTCAGGTGGAAACCTATGTCCAAAACAGTTTCAGGATATGGAAAACAAAACCTGCCTTTCAATGGGCTGAATGTAGTCACAAGAAAAAAGTTGAAATATGGAGATACAAGCTTTCTGACTGACAGCAACGATATGTAAAATACATCAGCAAATATGAAGGAATTATGGTCGAAGGCGCACATTCAATGGCAGTGATGTTCATGCATTGGTGTGAAATGTAAAACAGTCGATGCCGATAGTGATCAGACTATGAACAGTCCAGTTATGGCTTAAACTTTAGATCCATTTGGCCCCTAAGGGTCACTGGCACTGAAAATCAATGTCAGTTATTACCTTTAGCCTTTGACTAAACATTTCTACACTGGGATGGTAGTGGTCTCGTCTAGGATGAGAATGCCCTAACTGCAGGGAATGAGGGGTCACTGAAGCGTTTGACGAGTATGAAAATTATGTCAATCACATACCATGGCCTTCGAGTTACCCCATCTCAACCAAATTTGAACACCCTGCGAGATTTTGTAGATAGCACTTCCCACCACCATCATCAGAACACCAAATGGGGGGATACCTAGCCTCGGTCGCAGGCTTACTCATCTGCGAAGAGAAAAGCCTCGTCACAATATAATCCAGAGATCTGGACATCGGTGGATCATGGGCCTGTTGGAACATCCGTCAGATGTATTTCCTGCGGATACGCAATTTTTTCGACCAATCACAACACTTGTTTCATTCAGAGATGTAAACAGATTTGTAATGCGTCACCGTCATTTCCTTGACCGCTACTTCTGCCCAAATCCTGCCCAAAACATTTGATACGGTCTACAGCGTAGCGTAGGTCTTGCCCAGCGTGGGGGATACCTTGTTATAATGGAGATTCAACACTCCTGACTTGTACAATCTATGCTAGGGTCTGAAGCTGTTCTGGCAGGCTGGTAACCTAAAAACTTCCATTAATTTGTCACCTGTCCGTCATTTCTAGTCATTTTCACCATTACTGCGACCAAGAGATACTCCAGGACCAAGATGGACAACATTTATTTCTATCAACAGAATAGTCAATAGTCAGTACTCTGATTCAGAATCCAGTTTAACAATGAAACTAATGCACGGCTGCTTCTTCTGGCCAAACCCAGTTTGGCCATTATGGAACTATAAGAAGGTATGTTTTACAAGGTCTCAAAGTGACACGTGCATAGATTTTGTTACAAACCCTGATCCTCAAAGAGGGAAAATGAGGGTAAAATCCCAAAACAGTAAACCATCAGATACTTATCATTATCATACCCGCAGTTCTCCAGGCAACATACATTACAGACCAGCATGACCGAAGCTACTAAATGCACTGTAGTAACATGACTACTACCGTCTGTGTCTGATAGCCTTTGAGTCAAGATAATCCGAAAACAACTCGAGCTTGGAGAACACCAGTCCAAATCATTAGGAGAAACAACTTTGCATCCATTCATACTTAAGCTCTGAAATTATGTGGCACATTTGACACAGAAGAATACAGACATCAACAGCCTCAGGGTACTGGGGCTGTTTTGAAACTCTGCATCTGGTTAACAGAAGGTTATAGTGATTCAATTCAAAAAATACAAAAACAGGATTTCAAGAAAACCGGTTAATACAAGTAATAAGGGCTATAGCAAATGGGAAAGAAAATGTTCACGTTAAAATGAAGCATGTCAACTACAAAAGCTTGTAGAGCACCGTATCAGCAAAAAGCAATAACTGAATACAAAATACCGGTAGGTCTAGATGCCAACTGTGATCAACCTACCCCAATCAACAGTACACAGAAGCAAAAACAAACACTCAAAATAAAACAAAATTAAATAAAAATCATAATGCATCATTGACACAATGTAGTGTTTAAAATAAAAAATACTGTTTAAAAAGAACTGAGTTCAATACTCACATTTTTTAAAACATTTATGAATGCTTTGCAAACCTCACATGGCAAAGTACATGGCTGTGAGTATTTTACTTTGTTCCAAGGTACTGAAATGCACTGAAAATGTACTACATGTTGTCAGCTGACAAACTGGGGCCATTATGATGTGCATGTTGAGGCTCACAGTTCATAGAAATGGGAATCGGTACCACATAACACTACTTTCTCCACATTTAAGTATGGCATTGAATCCGCCAACACTGCAGCTTATGAAACTGACACCATGTCTAAAAGACTTACTGGTTTGAGAACTGTGAACTGTATAAGTAAAAAAAAAAGAAGAAAAAAAAAGAAGAAAAGACCATGAAAAATATGCTATCTCTTAAAAACCGTTTGCACCAGGCCTGTGCAATGTAACAAGTTAATCCCAATTGTTTAAATCTTTAGATAACACCACCGTGGCGTGTCATAATCCCTTTGTTTTCCCTATTTAATATGTCCTGATTGAACATAACCAAAAACTCTGTGAAGGCAGTGGAAGTCCAACAGATAGCTGCACCATAGATGAAATGGCCTTCCTATGATAAAATAAAAGGTAACATGACATGATATGTATGTAGTGGTAAACGAGCAAACTCTTGCACACCTACAGATCGACACCAAGGAAACAGTCCCCCGCTCGCCATCTAGCGCACCTGCAAACAATATTTTAACGGGGATGGCAATGTTTTGGTCTGCAATCCTTCCATCGAAGGTCTCTGCAATGACATTTTGCAATTTCCGTTAACGCTTTTATTTGCAAGTGATTAAGATGTGTGTGCTGGAGTCTTTTCTTCCATGCGTGTAGTGGTGACGAGTGTCCATCACAGCGCTGCTGTGGACATGCTGTTTGTACTAGAGCCCACCAACTGAGCGGGCTCGCCGTTCTCCGCAATAAAACTGACTGCTAGTTCCAGGGTCAATGTGAGTGACTTCTGTTCAAAGTTTAATTTTCCATACAAATCCTTGGGAGAAGTAGCAGCTCCATTGTTGTAACAGATACGGTCTGGTTGGCTTAAAGTGGCAACACTCACTTCCTGTTCAGTCTTTTTGGAGGTCAATATAGAAGTTTTGTCGAAGTCCTTGTGTAAAAGAAAGAACAGCCAGTATGACAAAGCTGTTATACCACCTGGCCACCAGGTGGCAGTCAGTCACACAGAAGGCCAAAGTGGTGTGGCTATCTTAGTCCAGCTCTAGAGGTCATCCACTCTAGACCTTGACATAAACTGTAAAAAGAAAAGACAGAAAAAAAGAAGAAAAACAAAACAAGTCAGTGCTAAGCCAATCAAATCATCACAAATTGAATTCCGGCCAATGACTTTTGGCGTCTTCACTTTTAAGCCCTCACTGTTATTTTCAATATGTACTTTGCTTAGCCAATCAAATCATCGCTACGGGGTGATCAGCCATTGTTTGTATTCACTGTTCCCACAAACCCAGAAAGATCGGCATAGTAGAGGTTAGCTCCCCTCAACAATGACACAATCTAACACTAATACGACACGCTCTAATGATCTAACCCTAACAATCTAATCGAAGTGGGAGTAACGTCAGAACTTCGGTACTCAATTGGAGTGTGTGTGTGTGTGTGTGTGTGTGTCAAATGGATTTTCTTGACTTACCCCTCTCCTGTCAGCGCACAGCAGGACTGGATGTGCCAGGGGTGGTCTTTGATGGAGCTGAGGCTGAGGTATTTGGAGATCTCGGCTGCAGACATGCAGTCCTTCATGTCCTGCTTGTTGGCGAAAATCAACACGGCTGCCTTCCGCAGGTCCTGAGGCCAGACACAAGGATCAGGCGGAGAACAATGAAACCGGCACCGTGCACTAAGCATTCACCGTTTCAACATAGACTGCGAACAATGCAACTGCAGCACAGTGGGAACCACTGACGCTGGTGGAATATTATGGTGAGTACTGTGTGCAGAGCACGGATACAGGATAGGTGGGCAATAGGGACATCTGGTCACCACCATATAAATTGCCTTTTTTGTCCAAAATAAAAAAGTACCTAATGTAAAGTATACATGATGTGAACATGCACAGTACATCATTATCAGATTTTATCCTTCAACATCTTGTCTATGGCCCAAAGTGACTGGATAATTGGATATACTGGTTTTGTAGCAATTGTAGAAATATTAGGTCTTAATTGCTAGGTCTTAAATGTTTAACTTAAGCATGTTTTAATCATTTGGGGGGAAATGGCAATTTAACACAGAGCTGCAGACTCTTCCTAGGTGCCTACATATCCTTTGTTACCAAATAGTGGGAGTCACGAGTACATTTCGTTTTTTTTTTTTAATTTCCCATTTTTTTTTTTTAGAAAATGTTATTTCAAAAGATGTTCTACCATTTTGCCCCAAATAAAAAAAAAATCATGGATTAAAAGCAAATTCAAAACATTTTCTAAATAAATAAATAGAGGAAGAAGAAAATCTATGTACATACGTATACATAAGTATTGAAAAAAAAAAGATCTACAAGCTCACACTGCCATCACACTGTGAGCTTGTAGATGCTATTTTCACTAGTTTGGGTCATGGTGAGACATCAATTTTCTATTTTGGGTCTGGAGCTAAAAGGGTTTAGGAACCAGTGGTGGAGGGTGTACCACAAAGCATTGGCCGCTGGCACTGGATATCCCAACATTAAAACATTCCCAACAGGCTGCTTTTGTTTTCTTTCTTTGCTAGCTGCTTATCATCCCGAGGTATGGAAACCTGCGTCACCAAAATGAATGAGAAACTGTCATGCACGGCTTGTTTGTGTGCGCGCATTTGGCTAGCCACTTATTAAAGTATTAGCATGATTTTCGAATTTCCAAATAGTTACGCTCCGGTGTTGCCCATAACGTTCCCCCATTGCCTATGTTCTGCCAATGATTAAACAATACCTTCCTTGTAGTTATTTATTTAATATAACCTATAAAACCATTACTAGATTTTACAAGCCGGGATCCTCAGCTTTCTAATCATGTGCACCATGTCCATGGGGCAACTAAAATGTTTAAATAGTAGTACCAGTATAATTACACTAATTATACTTCCTATATGGTAGGCTTATTTTGACAGAATTATATACCAGTCTGCTGGTTTCAATAGTAGTAGAGTGTGTGGCCAGCGTGTGGGTGTTTCAGCTAATCCTAAAATTAGATGAACCAAAATGTGGAATAACCTACAAAAAATATAAATAAATAAAGGTTGTTGATTCCCTGACCAAACTAGTTTATCTCCTTTAACACCTTAAATAGTAGAATCCTATTCTCTCCCATTTCATGTTTTGTATCCAGCTGGATTCAGGAACACCACCCACACTTTTATATAACCTTTTTTTTCTCTGCGAGCACCTGGTCATTCTGCTTTTATCATTTAGCTTTAGCATGTTCTGTTCTCTTGAAGAAGCAGTCTAATAATAGCTCTCCATCCTGATGAACGTGCCTATGGTGCGTGTGCATATGTCCATGAATGATCAGGGTCCCAGTTTGGGGGGTTGGAAATATGGTCAGTTGGTCAGCCGCCTAAGCCAAGTAGTTTACAATAGGTTCATCTCAACTAATCTTCATCCTATACAAAACTAAATAAAGATATACTTCTAAGGCAGGAGGGGGGAAGGAAGCATATTTCACAATAGGATTCGTCCTGGGTTCTATTTCTCCTTTCAAGAATGTATTCTGCTGGCCCTTGGCTGTGTAAAGAACTCTGAATAGTTTACCTCATGAGCCAGCATCCTGTAGAGCTCTTCTTTAGAAATGGCCAACCTCTCTCTGTCTGTGCTGTCCACCACCAGTATGACAAACTGTAGAAAGGAGGCAGCAAAAAGAAATCACAGTAAGTAACATTTTCAAAAGCCATTTACAGCAGAGCACTGGGAAACACAGTGGATGGGCACTTCTTGGCCGAAAACTTCACAATGGCCTTGCCCCCGATGCTGGTGACTGCTATGCTAATGCACCGCTTTTGAAAAGGAGAGACTGACAACACATGACAAAAGAACAAGGACATCTAATTTTGGAGAGGTGTCTGTATGAGAGACAGTGAATAGGAGGGAGTTATTGTCTGTGAGAATGCAGCAAGGAGGTGGCTGCTGGCAGATGTTGGTGTATTATGTCTAGTCTGCATCACGTTACAGTGTAGTGTTATATAAATATATACAGTACATAATATATACTCTGTGTAGACTAGATGGTGTGAGCAGTATACACACAAGTCTAAGTGCATGCCTGTGGTTGCAAACACAGACCAGGGTGTTCTTTTTCCCCCCCATCCCTCCCTCCTCCTCTCACTTGTCCATACGCTGCAACACTCTCTGACCCTGCCTCTGCTTTTCTGATGATGGGGCCCCTTTGTGGATGGGTGACCTCTGACTTGAGCCGCCCCAACTGCTGTCTGTGCTCAGAACAAACACGCCAGCTGCCATGCTCTGCTGCTGCCGGCCACTACTTTTGTCTCCCTCGCCGACGCAACATCTATTAGGGATTAAGAACCCGGCTATAGTTTCAGCCTCATATTTGCTGCAGTAGCACTGACGATGTGAGACTCCACTCTATGCTGGGCTGCTGCCAATAACAACAGTGCGGTTTTATTCCTCATACAAATCAAATATTAGGGATAACCTCGTCCAGTTTATCAATTCGGCTTTAGATGAGTTTCAGTCATGTGGCATTGTCATGGAATTCGGGATCAATCCATACTTGATGAGGCAATAGGAGTGGAGACAATATTCTAGGACGGTGTTATGCTCCAATGGGAAGAATCACTCAGGTTGGTGATTGTGCCCATGAGTGATTCTGCCCATGATATCATGTTAAAGAATACCCACCACCACCTAGAATGTCATTCCACCTGGCAGAGTCTCTGTGATCACGACAGCCTGTTAACTTTTCCACCCCCTAGAATACTGACTCCTATATTGCCTCGTCAAATTACTGATTGATCCAGAATTCCACGACAGCATAGTGAGCATACAGAGTTGATCATTTTGTGCATGTTTGGATAAGCAGCTAAGCATCTAATTAGGTTACAGTTCAAAGCAGTTACTTAAGAGAGGCACTGACCTCTGTATTGGAGTAATAGGTATTCCAAGAAGACCTGAGAGAATCCTGCCCTCCGATGTCCCACATCAGGAAGTGAGTGTTCTTCACCACTATTTCCTCCACGTTGCTTCCTATGGTAGGTGAGGTATGGACCACCTCATTCATCAGACTGGATGATAGGGGGAAAGGTGTGCATGTCATCATTGAAAACAAATACAAATATACAGGCCTAGACAGAGAGTGGTCAGTCAGCGCTGTAAACTACTTACAACTGGTAGAGTATTGTGGTCTTCCCTGCATTGTCCAGTCCCACAATTATCACCTTGTGCTCTGCAAAAATATGAAAATGACAGCAACTTAACAATGAGATTTGTAACATGAGTCTGCTAAATTGTAGTCATGAATGATGATGGGTATTTACCATTTAGTCACCTCAACTAAGCTAATAACCTTCTTCCTAAAAGTCCACCCATATCCCAGAGGTGTGGGATATATGAATGAGCTCATTGTCATTTAATCACTTTGTTAAATAAAGGACCAAAGCAACAGCATCCTACCAGAGGAATGTGGTAAATAAAGTATAGGCCTGAGGTCATGCCAATTTCCGCTGTAGGCTTTCCTTTCATTCATCGCAGCGGGTCCTTTCACAATCATAAGGACACTGAACTTCCTTCCTACAGTCGCCATTTCAAAGGCAACGCCACCTCCTCCTCCTTCCAAGCACGATTCAAACCACAGCAACTTGCCCCCCCATTCATAAATCCACTAACACCGCCGTTTAAGAACCGTGCTACTGTAAGGGGCACTTTAACACCTGCCTGCCAAACAGGCACACATGCCAGACCAAAGTTGGAATCAACACTGGCACGTCCATGCTAGAATATCCCACTGGAGTGTTTTGACTCTTCCACCTCTTGAGGCCTCTGGTGGATGGAGAGGAAGGAAGTCTGGTCAGAGGGGCCAATGATTCCAACAGTTTTTGGCACAACACATGTTGGAGGATGCATTACTGCATGTTTATTACTTGCCGAGAGACAGCAGCTAACCTATGGTAAGCTAGTGAAGAAACAAACCGCACTCACTGTAAGAAGTCTTAGGACTTAGGAATCTTTTTTAATAATGTTTTAAGATCCACAGTAGCAGTCAACCAAACAGACGACATGTTTCGGCACGCAGGCCTTCACTGTCCTCGGGTTGAGCGAGCCTTTCCCTTGGAAGTGACATGCACAGAGAATTTAGTCATAATCTCATCCAAGATGCCCCCAAAAATAAAAATGGAAACTATTAAAATGCACACAAAAGATACTTGTCCATCCAATGTTTTGTATAAATAACAAATAATACATTATGAATTCATGGCCACTGAGCAGTCTACCAACTCCAGGTAAAATCATGATGATGATGATCCAGTACATCTCAACAACCCTTTTCAGATCTCTTTAAGCAAGTGAAAAGCCGACAGTGGGAAGAACGCTATAATCCAGAATTGGAAAATAGGATTAGTAGTCTAAGGCTATTATACTAACTGGACACACAGAAATGCAACAAAAGGTCAGTAGAATTGGTTAGAGATTATTATGAGGATCACCTCTCCCATAACCACTGTTCACAGATAGCGTCGAGATTTGCAAGAGAAGCAACCTACCTTTACATTAAACTATGATTATAACCTTTCGTGAGGTTGACAAAGCTAAAATAAAAGCCTGACAGTGTCTCTAGTGTTTCTAGTTAGCCAGTTTAATGCTAGATTGAAATGTTACTTTATGATACTTTATCAACAAGTTGTGCTGATCATGTTGAATATTGCATTATCTATTCTGCTATGTGGCAAGCGATGCACCTTTCTCACATTTCTCTTAGTTACTGTTTTGGTAGCTTACTTAGATTGACAAAATGTCGCTATTTTCTAAAAAAAGGTGGAACAAATAAACCACACTTGACGTACACAAATGTTGGAAAACGTATGTATTTCCAACTGAAATAAGACAAACGACGTACGACAATTCTGTCCATCGGACCCACACAGTAGAATTGGTGCATTTTAGTAACAGTCTACTAAATGCACACAGAGAAGCTGGATAATAAACCATGTTAGCTCAACGCTATAGCGTTTAAAGCTAGCTAAACAGCCGAACGGGGCCGCTCGGCGGACCGTAGTAGTAGAGCCGTTCATAACAGAACAGTTGACGTGTTATTACTACCTACCTTCATTACAAAAGAAACTCCACAGCTTAGCGAAGATGAGGCCCATTGTTGTTGGCGACGATGTAACGGACGTGTGGCGTGGTTTCCAGCTGCGTGGAGTGGACGTGTGAACGGCTTTAGCAGCTGTCTGTTGTTATGCGTAATGTAATGTGTGTGGGCTCAGCCTCACCACCACCAATCCGATTCCACACACTAGTAGTTATGTGCTTCTTTCTTTCTCTGGGCTAACATGAGCTTGGATCTATCTTTCCTTTCCAACAGGACTCCATCTAAAAATCCAACAACTATTTTAAATGTTTTTTCCCCCCCTCGTTTGTGCCTGATGATCTCTTCTTCCAGTTCCAGCCACTGCCAGGCAGTCCACCCTGTTGGTCGGTTGGGTTCAGGTTGTGTTATCAGCCAGAGCGAGTTGCTGCCTGGCTGCTGTAAAAGCACGATGTGTTATGGTTGTTGACTCTACACACACGAGAGGCACCGCTATAGCCCGTTAGCTGGAGGAGGGATTATAATTAAAGTCATCATGGTTATGGTCGGTGATGTCACACTCATGCGGAAGTGGCACCGTGGCGTTGCTTTATTTAAAATCAAGTTTTTGGCAGGAGGAAAACTATTTTTTACAGTCAGTCCAGATATCCTTTTACAGTCAGTCGAGGTAAATTGGTCTGATTGGGATATCGTTTGAAATATATTCCACCAAGAATTAAATTATATAAAATCAAGCCTTTTTGATGCAGAAATTATCCTTCTAGTCACCACCAGGTAGAAGCTGGCAGGATTGATTGATTGATTGATTGATTGATTGATTGATTGATTGATTGATTGATTGGTTGATTGATTGATTGATTGATTGACAGACATTTTTGTTAACAGTTTGGAGAATTACAGACAGTACATTTCAAGTACAACTCAATACAAAGATTGTTAAAAAAAAAAGTAGGAGATAGAAGGACTGCACGCTCTGCTTGTTAGTTAGTTAGCAGTGACAGACTGCAGCTGCAGTTGTAGTTATTATTATTATTATTATTATTATTATTATTATTATTATTATTATTATTATTATTATTATTATTATTATTATTATTATTATTACTTCCATAATAGCGAAAGGCAGGAAATCACATTGGAGGTACAAAAGCAAAGG
>OOFJ01124834.1:0-17376 GCA_900323375.1 Benthosema glaciale | reverse complement strand
TAAAGGGACACTTTTGCAAAATAAATATGTTAATGACATTTAGAAGATTTAGAACACTTTCCGGGGGGTCTTTATGTGTGTAATATGTGGTTTTAGTTATTTTAGATTTTAGCAGTGAGCCCAGTGTCTCTGATGTCATTGACACTACTTCCTGGACTACGTGTTGTCTCAGGACTCATTCGGAAATGCGCCCTGAACGCACTGGTGTGCTCAGGGTGTGCTCTGTTGTCGTTCGTTTATTCAGTGCACTCGGTGCGTGGTCGTTCGAAAATCCGGTGCGCTGCGCACCGGGTGTGCTGAGTGGGCGCACTCATCAACCCTACCCTGGAGATGGGGCTGGCCAGTGTGTGCTTGTTCGTAAATGATGCACACTGAACACACTCTGTGACGTCACCGCCCACCACACTCAAAAAACCCAGGTGCGCATTTCCGAACGCAACCTCAGTAAGACAGCCCTCCCCCTATCCACAAGGATAGGGGGAGCATTATGGGCATTGTAGTCCAGGAGTGATTGTCGATGACATCAGAGACACTGGGCTCACTGCTAAAATCTAAAATATCTAAAACCACATTACACACATAAAGACCCCCAGGAAAGTGTTCTAAAACTTCTTAATGTCATAACTTCTTAATGTCATAAACATATATTATTTTAGCAAAAAATGTGAAGTGTCCCTTTAACTTTAATTTAATATTCTAATATTTTTTTAATTAAGGCTGCAGATTGATGATGAATTATGAAAATGTGTTATTTTTTTGCCCACGTATCAGAGACAAAAGGATATGTTTCCTGGTCAGTTCTTGTATGGTTGATATTACTTTTTTCTGGAATGCAACCTGAGCTTCACACATGCAGGCGTTCTCTGATATTTCACCTCGCATTTCCTCTGAAAGTCAGATCAGGACAAAGTTAAGTCACATTTAATCTCTTATGTAAACCGCAGAGCATTACAGTAAGTTGTATTATTACGTTACTCATGGGGTGATTTCAGTGGACTTGTGGGCACTAAAGCATTAAATTATGGACCTAATAAAAAAACATTCTGTTCACAACATTATGATATGTGTGGAGTGATTATGCGTACATTTATTAATAATCAATGAGGTGACGTCCTTTTTTATTTTTTACATTAATCAACAGAAAGGATTTCTACAGTGTGGGAAGCGTGAAGCGTCTAAGGCATTTATTAGAGGTAAAACAATAAGAATCTAAAAGGATAAAAGGAAGCATTGAACAAATACGTGAATTGAAGGTGAAATTGCAATTTGGTACATTAGAACATTATACAGAAGATGTATATGCATATACATTTCAATTGAATGGGATATATAATAAGAAAACAGAATTATTTAGACACATTTATATGAAGGGGGAAGAGAAGAGTGAAAAGGTGTTATTCCGTGTTATTCAATTAAGAAGGGAGATAACATAGTTCTAAATAAATCAATACGGTATTTCAACTGTTTTGTGAAAATATATACCCATCTACCTCTAACCATGAGCAGAGGGAGTTAGAAGATTTTCTCTCCAGGAGAAATCTGCCCACAATGACCCCGCAACAGGCAGAATTTCTGGATACACCGATTACTGAGGAGGATGTCAGAAATGCCATTACAGTGATGAAAATGGGGAAGTCTCTGGGTCTAGATGGATTTCCCCGTGAGTATTATAAAAAAATAAATGTAGATATACTGGCCCTTATTTTGACTAAAATATATTTAGTCTTAGATCGCTATTTAATATTGAATCACAACTGAAGCTACAATTTGTGTCCCACCTTGAATCCTGTTTTATTGTTCATATTGTCTGAAATTAGATACTGTTCACAGGAACAGAAAGGAAGACCCAGTCAAGGATTGACAAGGTTTGAAAGAGATGTGGAACCCTAGACTGGTATGGGCATTGTTCATACAAGTCATCGCGTATCGTCGATTCATCTTCATATGTCCAGCTCAGTTACCACAAAGCCACACTCTTGTCTCTGGTCCCACGTGGAAGAGGCCAGCCTCTGAAGGGTCTGTAAAGAGGAAGGTGGTGATTATGTGGTTGGCTGTCTGCTCAGGGTTGCCACACTCACATGCTGCGCTTTCTGCCAGGCCCCACTCCGTCATGGGCGATTTGAAGCGACCAACCTCACAGTACAGAGGTTCAGCAGGGTCCACTCCAATGCCGGCGTGGTAGATGTTCTCCTTTGACTCCATCTGACGTGTGGGCTCAGCTGACTCACATTACCGCTTCCAGGTAGTTGCCAGCCATTGCCCTTGTAGACAGGTCCTCAGGGATGGAACCAAGCATCTCCTGTGCTGTCCGGTTGTAGGGGTGGCGGGACTTGAGTCTGCATGCAGGTGCTGCCTTAGTTGTTGTTTCATGCAAGATATGTCAGTCGTGTTCTTAGGCTTTCCTTGCAAGTGCGAGGGTCGTGGTGGCTGGGTGGGGCAATTCTCGCTAGTACTGGCAGGTAAAACACGGAGGTGGGTTTCAGGCAGCCAGTTACGATCCGAAGGGCATTGTTGATGACAGGATCAACCTTCTTCACGCGTGGGCTTCTACTCCAGACTGGGGCACAGTACTCGGCAACAGAGAACACCAGTGGCTTGATGGAAGCCATGACCATGAATGTCGTCCCACCTCTGCTCAATCAAGCTCCAGTACCAGTACCAAGTTCCAACTTTGATAGAACATCTCGAAGACTTCAACTATGCATTTACTCTTTTAATCTTCAGCTACATTTGCTGTTTGCTGTGACAGGAGCTGACACCAATTTTGGGGGGATATTTAGACTCTGACATGAAATGAATGTACACAGCAGCAGCCTTGTGAGAAACCAAGTGCCGAGAGGTTATACAATACTTACGTGAGCACGTTCTCTGGTCTGTGTTAAGCACGTATCCCCTGCGACACTCGCAGATGAATGAGTCACCGTTGTTTACGCATGTATGCTGGCAGTTGTGCCCCCTGGCACACGCCTCTGGAACTGGAAGGTGACACCGCCATGTTAAATTGACCAAGTCACAGTGCATCAATGAAGAATATACTGCATGTAGACCATTTTCCAAAACATATGTTAAGTCTTAAATGCACGAGAGACACGAGAGACTGTACAAATATTTTCGTGTTGGCCAATGTTAATAAATGTAAGACTTTGGGACTCTGGAGCTGAATGTGCAGCAAATTTGAACTCACAGTTCTGTACCTGCAGTCGGTATCTCAAAACGTATCATTTTAATTGATATGTTTATTTGGGCGGGAAAGAGCATACTAATGAATACCATACATAAAATGCTGTGTAAATACACAGAATTTAGCAAGAATGATCATTTCCATCCGTAGTCCTAGTTCCCATACAAGCAACATTACAAAATAGAGTACATAAACCTTAAAGGTGTACTAACAGAAGAGAAAAAACAACAAATAACAAATTAAAGCATTTGAGGAAGGCAGATTGTAAATGTTCCGTTTTATGTTCAAACGCACCATTGAGAAAATACTAGTAATATTAGCTTTTTTTCTTCATAGCATTCATGACTTACGTGTGGTGTCCTCTCCTGTCATTGGCTCCCCCTCTTTGTTATCGTAGCCGGCGTAGACTGACACCTGGTACCGCGTTGCTGGACTGAGATCCTCCAGAACTGTAGCGGTGCCCGGCACGGTCTTCTCACCGCTCTCATCAGTAAGCGGAGACTTCCACTTGACGCGGTACTGACGAACCTGACCAGGTGCTTTTTTCCAGAACACCCCGAAACTGGTTGACGTGACGTCTTTGATCACTAGGTCTCTGGGTGAGCCGATGGCATCTGTGGGACGAAGGCCGGATGTCAGTACATACAGAAAGAATTAGGCAATTCCTTTTCAACTATCATCATTACTTCAAACGATTTATCATAACTCACATTCAGAGGTATTTCTGTTCTCAATATTTAAGTGCTCATATCATTCATAAAGGAAAACTGGCATACAATACTCGCACACTACTCTACATAAACCTTTAAGGAAGACAGAAAATAACATTTATTTTAGTTTAACATGCTCATAAAGTGCTCAGTGCTCAAAGTGAAAGGTGCAAGAAATCAGCAAACATTTTGGTCAAAGGCATGTTAAAATAAAAATAAATAAAAAATGGCTTGGAATCTTCCTCATGCTGCATTCACATGCAATCAGGCAAACGGTAGACGGCAAACCGGACTTCATTTAAGTGGACGGGAGCAGGAACAGGAACAGACGGCACGGCAGCCCAGCAGCCAGAACCGGCGGCGGTAGCGGCAGACGGCATCAATGTTAAAATATTTAAACTTTTTTACCGTTCCTAGCGTCCAGCAGGTTTGCCGTTTGCCGTCTACCGCTTGCCTGATTCCATGTGAATGCAGCATTAGTCTTCCTTAAAAGGAATCTTCCTTAAAAGTTTATGTAGAGTGCAAGTCTTTTTTCGCCTTTATGTTTTTGAGAGCACCACCACACCTGCAGCCAAACCTGAACAAAAGGACAAAGAAGTGTGCAACAACACCCTAGACTTCATATCATTCATCTGAATACTTCTAGTACCTTTCGTTGTTTCCATTCCTGTGAGTGGCTCGCCCTCCCCACTGCCGTAGCCGGCGTAGATCGAGACCTGGTACCGCGTTGCCGGAGTAAGTCCTTCCAGAACCGTGGCTGTGATGGCTCCTGGCACGGTCTGCTCGCCCGTCATGCCAGTGAACATGGACTTCCACGTGGCCCGGTACTGACGAACGGGACCCGGCGCCGGCTTCCAGGTCACCCTGAAACTGGTTGTGGTGACGTCTTCAGTCACGAGGTCTCTAGGAGAGCCGAGTCCTTCTTCTGCGGGACGATAAGATTAGAAGTTGTGGCCCGGAAACGTTTCACTTCATTACACATGTAGAAAGAAAATGGGTTAAGAACTATTCACCTCCTTCAACTATGAATTATTATTCCTGATATTTCAACATATAATTTAAAAATATAATCCGGTAGAAACCTCATACTGTATGTACTTTTCAGCATTCAAATTATCAAAAATAGCAAAAGTAGATCCATGTGGAGTAACTTAAATGTTGTGTTGTTTTTCTTGCCAATGCATAATTTGGATACTGTGAAGCTGATCAAATAAACTAAAGGACAACTTTGACTTTCAACCAAGGTTCATGTTTTAGGTTGTTATTAATAATATAGTGTAAAAGGTCATTGTTCAATTTTTCTTCATTTGCTGCTTTCTTTCGTTTTAGCGATTTTAGCTATTTTGTACAGGGGGGCGGGGACATTCGAACATGGGGCTAAATATATATATTTACAAAATGTGATAGTGATTTTTTTTTTTTTGTCCTACTAGACCCCAGGAAATTACATCTGTCCACAAAAGATCACAGGATCTACTGATGGGGGTACTATAGGGGGTTTCCATACTGTGTTATAGCCTCAATATGTTAGTTTGTCACCTCCTTCACATTCAGTAGATCCTGTGATCTTTTGTGGTCAAATGTAATTTCCTGGGGTCTAGTAGGAATATAGTAGATAATAAAAAATAAATCAATAACAAATTTTGTAAATAAATACATATTTATGCCCCATGTTCGAATGCCCCCGCCCCCCTGTAAAAAAAATAGCTAAAATTGCTAAAACGAAGGAAAGCAGCAAATGAAAAAAAATGAACACTGACCTTTTACTTTCTCTAATAACAACCTAAAACATGAACCTTGGTTGAAAAAAAAAAAAAAATGGCCTTGAAAAGAAAAAAGAAAAGAAAAAAATCTCATTCGAGCTAATAGATCTGCTACTTTTGATACTTTGATAACACAAAAAGTGTTTCTGCATGTCCGACAGCAACGATAAACCATATTAAAATGCCATACATAGCATGTATAAATAGTAAATACTCACCAGTGCTTTTTTTCGTGGTTTCCATTCCTGTCAGTGGATCTCCCTCTCCGTTGCTGTAGCCGGCATAGACGGAGACCTGGTACCGTGTTTCTGGAGTAAGCCCCTCCAGAACCGTAGCTGTGAGGCCTCCCGGTACGATCTTCTCACCGCTCTCCTCAGAAACCATAGACTTCCACTTGACCCGGTACTGACGGACGTAGCCAGGAGCTGCGGTCCAGGACACCGCAAAACTGTTTGTTGTGACGTCTTTTGTCACTAGATTTCTAGGTGAGCCGAGTTCTGTGGGACAAATACACGATCTTAGGAGTCGCAAACTGGGAACATATGATTTCAGTAGTACACATTATTCCAGAGCCTGGGTGCGTTCCGCGCCTCTGAAAATGCCGCAAAGTGACATTTTCAGATGCGCGGAACGCAGCGAATCAGGCTGGAACCCAGGCTAATTATTCCACAGAACGAATTAGGGAATGGCTTAACAATTAGCAGTTGAGACGAATATCAGTCTAGGTCCACACTATTGATCCATAATGTATAAATGATGAATATGGGGTCAGGACAGCTAGGCCTTTTTCGAGGAGGGGTCAGATTAAAATATGGACTTAGACTGTTATTCAACTGATGTGTGGGACCAGGGTTTATTAAAACAAATGGCTAAAATAATTACTTGTTATAAACTCAAAGTTGTTGGTCTTGAGCTTTTTACCTACAGTAAACAGTGCTGATTTCTCATCCAGGTACAATTTGAGAACGTTGACTAAACATGAGATGGAAAGCAGAATGAACGGCTTTACCGACCACCAGGAGTCTTCCTCCTGTCTCTGAGTCTGAGCTAACCCCTCAGGGTCTGTTTTTCGACAGTAATACAGTACAATCCTGTTGTGATCACAGACTCTTTAAGAAATTTCAACAAAACACAAATCACCTCTCCCCCTCTCTTTACAAGTGAATCTGAAGGAAACAGAACTTCAAAAGGTGTAAGTAGGGGTCGGCGATATGGTGATAAATATATTCAAGACGATAAATGTCTCCACTACATGCCTTTTCAGAGATATCGTATATAATTTTGATACATTGAATGAACATTTTGCATTCTATACCTTAATTTATACTTCTGTAGAACAATGGTTTCTGCCTCCAAAAGTATAATATAATAATAGTATTTTGGTATAAATGGTCTCTAGGTGGTTGTACAAATTGACAAATAACCATAAAAACCAACATGAAAAAGAACCGTGATAATAGTGTGGATCGTGACACTGCTTTTTTCCATAATAGACCTTGCATTAAGCCCCTCCCCAAACTGCTATGGTCCAATCACAGCTAAGCATAGCATGTGATAGACAAGCCTCTCCACCAATAGTTTTCCTATATGATAAAACATTGTTTAAAAAAAGAAATGTCGCACATATCTTTCCAGTGCATATGGCAGGCCTTGTTGACAGATTTGGAAGATCTGGTCCCAAAAATGAACCAGTATTTAATGGGTAATGTCCATGATATTTACATTGGAATGAATGAGCCCAGCTGGAAAGTGTCCTACCCATGGTAGGACACTGGGGAGAGGGCGGGGCTTACTGCAAGGTCTATTGCTTACCCCTACGTGTAAGTGTGTACAGTATAATAATTATGTTGTGATCAGCAGCAAGTGACATTCTGCAGTCTCCAATCACAGTGAGATCTACATTTTCTACATAACATAGCACCTTTATCCAGTGTCCGGGTAGCTCAGTCGGTAGAGCTTTCGCCTTTGGCCCACAAATGAATGGGTTCGATCCCAGGCACCGCCAACTCAGTGTATGAGTAGCATCGATTGGGTGTAGCAAGTTGTGCGGGAAGTACTGGGAACTGTGACACCATACGTGCTATGTGTTACAACTTGACTGCTAGGAACAACCTGAAACATTTAGTGAAACAGAGCTGATCTCAAGCGAATCCCAGAGGGATAGCGCAAAGTGTATAACCACTCAGCCTAAGTTGCTTTTTCACTGGGTGGGGGGTATAGCCATTTTCGAAATGCCAGCTATGCCTGGAAAATGTGAGTGTTGTTTAGATATTTTCCGTTCAGGAGACAACATAATGGGAATCTGTGAGAAACCTGATACACTGCACCACAACAAACAAATTATTAGAGCGCCTGTGAGCATGTTTTCTTGTCTGTTTTTAACATATATCCTGCTCGAAAACTGGCAGACATATGGGCAGTAACAAGTTACTAGTAATATATTACTGTAATATAATTACTTCACCCAGTAATGAGTATTACTCTGCCAAAACGTAGTCGTGGGACCTGACATGTGTGCAGAAAGCATAGGATAGGTTTCAGAGAGGCTTTCAGCTAAAACTATTTGAGAGTTTGGTAGAGGAGACACTCGACCAAAACATAATCTATTGAAATCATGTTCTTTACTCTACACACATAGTCCACAAAAGCGCAAGCTGCCATTGTTGACACCTTGTAGACATGGAACTATGTGGTCATCTGTCTCTGCATCTTTTCCAAGCTGTACACACTCAATTCCACACTGAATAATCAAAATGATGGAGAACCTCAAGCCTAAGATCACAGTGCAAACGTGTTCACCATGCAGCATCCACTCACTAGCTGTGGATGGAGCTTATGCACCGCATGTATTTTATTCAAACTTACACAGTAGAAATGTGACGGACATCTGTGGGAAAACCTGAGATTTTCCATGACTAAAAGGTCAGGATTCTTACGTGTGCATGTTTTCTTGTCCGCATTCAAGATATAGCCAGCTCGACACTGGCAGATGTACGAGTCGCCGCGGCTGACACATATGTGCTGACAGTCGTGTCCAAGGGCACACGCATCTGAACCTTGAAAAGAAACACTTCCATATTTGACTGCAGGGTTTGCCTGAAGACATCATCATTAATCGGATAGTATTGAGGTATTAGTATTTAAGTATTTGTTATTTCAATAACAACACTTTTAAATTCCCAAATTATATCAAATTTGGCTTCAAAGTTACTTCAGTCATTAGAGTGGGATTGCAAAAGTAATTCACATCTAAACTAATTGTTGTCTCCAACTTTAGCTTAGACAGAACCACATTTGTGCAAATCTGTTCTTCATTTTTGTGTAATGGACGTTGAGGTAGTTTCTCATCACATTCAAATGCTACATTTCACATTCATGACTAAGAAAGCTTTTGAAGACAGCTTTTCAAGACACTGTATTAACGGAAAGTGACAGTACTTTGTTATTCCCTACTTAGGAGCCCCTGCATTGAACCGAGTGAGTTTCGAGCTGTGCATGCAAGGGTTTCTTCCACACTGGGAGCAAAATATCTGTGTGCAATTAATTCGCCCCAAAAACATATTTTTCCAAAGTGTTGTTTGTGTCATTAATCTGAGCACAATCACTTAATGTGAAAATAATGCAGCAAAAATTCGTCACTCTCCCAGTGTGTAAAAACCAACCACTTGAACCCTAGCATCCCGATTCCCTACTATACTGTGGGGCGAACGTTCAGCGAAAATATAAGTATATTAACTATTTTTTGAAAGAAGCATAGGGTTTAAGTGGTTACGACCGTTAAGTGGTTATTAACTTTGTCCCGTTCAGCTAATTCAAAGGTTTTGAATTTGCATAAATGGTACCATGGCAGTCTTAACAGCACTCAAGCTGAAAGCCAGGAAAGCCCTTGGTTATTATAACACATTGCATTTCTTAGCACTCTTTAGTTTATACGGCTATTAAGTTCTGTCTGGGTGGTGTCACTGTCAGAGATTGGGGAGAAAGAAGAGATGTCGATACATGTTGATATTTACAAAATTATCTCTATCATCTTGTAATCTTCAGGACAACTGCTCTATTTACTGGGGTTTGGAAAATCCAGTTTCACCCTCTAAAGGTCTACCCGTTGCCATTTCCTTGAATCCAACCCAAATTCTTCGTCACTAAGGAGGCATGTACAGTAAGAGACAGAAAGATGCAGCATTGCCAACAGCCTGCAAGCAGTCATAGGCTACATAGTACAACGCACAAATATTTTAAAGCAACTTGTCTTGAAATGAGCAACAGTAGCTTTTCAGACATCTTTCCCGAACACCTGTCATATTCCTTTAATTTTACCACATGTTAGGCCCAAACCACACCAATGAAACTAACTATTTTATGAACATGTCACACCAATGCAAATTATAATGGTTGGTTACATGCAACTACATACTTGTGTGAGTATGTATGGCAAATCATTGGTGTGGTTTGGGCCTTAGAAGAGGACTTTGGTGACATGGGATGCAAGAAGTGTGTTGATACACTGGTGAGCAAAATACATAACACTGAATTGTATGCTGAATTTGTTTTTGGTATCCCATAGTGATTAACCACTTCATTAGAACCATTTGTTCTTAAATATACAGAAAGGATATCACAACCCTAGTGTTCTCAGATATATTATATTGTAGATAAATTGACTCTGTGCAGATATTCTTTTTTATCTAACATTGTGCTTATTGAGGCTCCGTCAGATATTTCAGTCCAAGCGAATACAGCAGCTTGTGGCCACAACATGCAGCTGAGCAGGGCACAAGGCGCATGCTGAAAGGCACGGTTTAGCGGTCAGTGTGAAAAATATGAGCATCGCCACATAAGGTTTCCATTCCACCATTTTAAAGTTGCCAACTAACCAGGGCTGACTCTGAGTTGGTACTGTAGGTCAGCCAGTGGTCATAGTTGTGTCTTCTTCTTTAATCTGGTTAATAGCAGGTCTGCACTGTAGCCATTTACAGAAATCGCCTTGAACACTACAATTAGTGGCTCACCCTTTCGGACAAGTAAACAAGTGGCGGTAAATCACCACCAGTGTTATACCTTTGCACTCATTCTGAATCCTAAAGAAGAGGACAGTTGACTTTAGAATGGAGATGGCCTTCTATGGTGGTGCTGCCCATAAATTCATGTGTAAATGCGACAGGACGGATCGGACATACCAGTGTTTAGGCCTACGCCGGGGATGTCCGCACTCCCCTCATCATCATCCTTACCACACAAGGTCTCCCTAAATTTGGAAGTGAGCTTCTCCATGACACCATAGGTCTCCACATAGAAGACGTGCTCGTCCAGCGGGAGGCTGGCCATCTGGCGGAGAGACTCCATGTCGGCTCTGTCCACTCCTACCGCGTAGATCTCTATGCCGGACGCCCGTGCTGCCGCCGCTATGTCCTCCACCTTGTCCTGGGGTCTCCCGTCCGTCACTATGATTGCCACTTTGGCGATGGACATCGAGCTGGGGCGAGCTCCAGACTCCACAGTGAACGCCTTCTCCATGGCCATCTTGATGGCCAGGCCTGTCATTGTGCCTGAAGCGAGGGGCTCGATGCCAGCGAGCGCCTGCTTCAGAGCGCCCTTATCAAAATAGGTTTTCAGCTGGAAGTCAATCTGCACGGTGCTAGCGTAGTTGACAATGCCCACTCGTGTAGCATCTGAACCGATCTCCAAGCTGTCCACCAAGATCTGCAGGAACTCCTTGGCCTTGATGAATTCAGACGGACGCACACTGCGGGAGCTGTCTAAGATGAAAATCAGGTCTATAGGTCGATTTTTACAATGTGTGGTCGCTGTAAGAGAAAAGACCAATAGAGACCATTTTAAAAAAATACGGCAAAATGCATTCCATTTTATCATTTTGAAAAGGTACAGGAGTCAGGAGCCTAGATAAGTGTGCCATTTTTCTTTTTTCTTTGCTAGTAAGATCTGCAATTCATGTCACAAGTTTCGCAAGAGCAGAGATTGTGAATCTATGGTTATAGATTCTGTAACAGAATTTTGATCAGAAGCCCCTTGAGATGCAGAATCTCATTTTAGAGGGGGTCCTATGTGTATACACAGATAAAACATTACATACAGTACAGTGTATATACACATTAGACACATGTACAGATACCGTTAGCTTGCTCATCTGATCTCCTCCCAGGCTCCCATCCACGCCCCCCGGCCCTAAACTCACTTTAGACAAAGCCAACAGACAGTCAAAGAAAATAAATACATTGAAATATGGAAGCTATTTAGGTTTATTGAACCAAAGCTTCCCTTTTATGGGGGGAATGTTTGCCCAAAATAGCAGATCTACATGATCATAATGCATCTCTTTATGATCATTGCAACACATGGTGAGCTTGTAGGTCGTCTATTTTGGGCAAATACATTTGGTGTAAGAGCGCTCCAAATACACTGTAATGCAGGTCCGTTTTACTAGTCTGGTTAATAGACAATCTGGGAGTGGTTTCAGAGGGGAGGACGAGGAGGAAGATGGACACTACACTGGAGACCCCCTCCATCACCTAAATCATCACCTGCACCTGAGGGGCACGTTCAACTACCCTCCTCTGACACCCCCTGTTCCTTGTGCCAGTTGCCACCAGGCTCCACAATAGACTGCATAACTGTATTTCTCTTTTACAAAAGATGGCATAGAAAAACATGTCCTTAATTTCATTAGCTCAGCTGCACATTTGATCTGGAAACACACACAACACCTCCATTATGTGTTTCAAATAGAAAATAAAACGAAAATGTTTATGCCATGACTCCTGATACTGATGAACAAACACGTCTATAGCAATGAGTAATATCAACATATGTAGTTATTTAACACTTACAAAAACAATATCACTTGAATTTATTTGTTTATTTTATTCATTAATTTAATATAATAAAATGTTCATAATTGACAGAGGCAAATACATGTTTTTTTTTTAAATGACGTTTAAGGCCTAATATTTCTATAATTGCTATAAACTTATATAGGCTATAGCCATCATTTGGGACATAGCCAACACAAGAAAGTTGCTGGGTAAATGTACTGTATGTCTGGTGAGTGTAAAATACCATGCCAGCAGCCTGTTACATAATTATGTATTTGCATAACTTTTGGAGATTTTTTAAAAATAATATCGGCTTCTATATTTAATTATTTAAATTGTATTATTTACATTCCACATCCATTGACATAAATACATCGTAGCCTCGGCCTGTAAACCTTAAAAGTTCAAATAAGACACATGTATACCCAACCTCCATCGTCCCGTCCACGTGCATGGTGTGACAGGTGGTTGTTGACGCTGACAGCGGGCTGCTGAGCCTGCACAGCGGGCCGGACGATGCTCGGTCGTAACGGTCGTAACGTGCGATGATGACTCGGACGAATAACGCCTTCTGGACCAGTCGTTGTTTCACGTGATGACAGAACTTGATGATCATACGCTTGTTCAACCGGTTGCTGCTGCTGCTGCTGCTGCTGTTGTTGTTGTTGGACTCTCGGAGGAGAGAACAGTGGAACAGGAGACACTGCTGGCGAAATAGGCCGCCTGACGAGGACGACTCCTCGGTGGTTTAGGTGCGCTGACTGAGGTCCGTGGCCGTGGCCATAATAACGTGGCTGCGTCCCTTCGGTCCCCGACGACGCCAGGAGGAGGATGCCAATGGAACAGACAAGTGCGATTGATAATAACGTCATTTTTTTTGTTTTTGTCTGCTTTCTATCAGCTCCAGCAGCAAGCAAGTGCAGTACGCCGTACAGTAAAGTGGGCCCTCTCTAAACGAGTTGACAGCATTTATATATGTCCACAGACACATGATGATGATGCCACGAGCCGTGGGTGTTGAACTATACCCAATCCCGAAGGACTTGCATGGGACTTGGGGAGGTGGCGAGGTGCAGTGGAGAAGGACGTGTGAGGGGATAAAACCTACTGTAGTAAACCTCAATGCATTACGGCGGGCTAAACGGTGTCAAACCACGTAGAGGTCCTGCAGTCCACTACTACTAAGTCCAGTATTTAACATTTCAATAAAAGGTTCTGGTTCATAAATAATAAAGTCCAACTGAGATTTGCATCTTCTCAGTTTGTAAACACACCTGTTAGGCTACTCGCTTCCAGAAAAGTGGGAGGCATTTTACACAACTCTGACATCTAGTGGCATGTCTAAGCAAGTACAGGTTACCCAGATTAAATGGTCTAGTATTTTTATAATAAACTACTTTATACATCCTATATAGGCCTACTTGTATAGTCCACCACTAGTTCTATACACCTCCCTTTTCCCTCTACACCAAATATGTTCGCCCCACATGTGGTTAGATACCGTATATTCACATTCACACAATACACTTATCACAATTGTACAGGTAAAAAAGTGGGTGAATTTCTTTTTACTCTACCATAAACTGAAAGTCAAGACAAATGGACGATTGGCACTTTTATTTTAAAGGCAAATCATAGTAGCTACACACTGTCCCAAAAACATCCAGTTGCTTTATTTGTAAGATAAAAGGCAAAATAGTAATAATTCCACAATAACAATGAGCGATGCACCAAAAGATGGATGTGTCAAGTCTAAGCCATGTCACATTGTTGTTGTATAGCTTATGATAATACCGAATCAATATTAGGACAGTTTCTATTACCAGATGATTTTCATCAACACACGAGTATATTGTTCCCTTGGTTTATTGCTCCCAATGCTACAGGAAGAGCAATCATTCTGCCGATAATATCTCAATGCAAATATATCTGACTTCCTCTTGTTGATATGCTCTTCTCCACAAGCCCTTCATTTAAACTAACGCATGGGTACATACACAGCACAACGTTGTGGTACTAAGGTGTGGGTACACAGTGTGCACAATGTGGCTGTTATTACTATTTGTAAGTGTCTTGTGTCCACTAGGCTCTTGTTCGACAATGGTGTCTGCTCCTGGGGACATACTCATCGGAGGACTTTTCCCTATTCATCTGGGAACTAATAAAACCAAAGAGCCTTGGCCTGGTCCCTGCTATAAGTGAGTACAATTTGACAAAAGGTTGTTGTTGTTGCATTGTTTGAACAAAGGGGACTTCAATTTACAGTTGTGTATACTGTCAAATCCTTAGTGTTCATTTACAATTGGAGAGTTTAGATTTTTTTTAATTGATTGATTGATTGATTGATTGATTGATTGATTGATTGATTGATTGATTGATTGATTGATTGATTGATTGATTGATTGATTGATTGATTGATTGATTGAATGAATACTTTATTAACAGTTTGCAGGAAAAAGGTACAGGAAAGTACAGTTCAATGCTAAGAGGATATAAACCCAAGAAAACTTATTGGCTGTTTCCATTGGGGTCCTTCACACTCAATTCATCAAAGTGTACAAATCAAACCAAATGGACCCCTACGGAACCATTTGAATTGATTTATATGTACTCAGATTTACAAACGGGTCCATTTGTTTCCCGTTCTCTCAGCACTCTCGTCTCAGAGTTAAATTAAACTTGGGTATGTTACTGTAACTATTCACTCTATGCTTGCAGCTATGATTTCCAGGTGTTCCTCAAAGCTCAAGTGATGATCTTTGCCATCCAAGAAATTAACCAGCAAATGCCAAACGTTTTGCCCAATGTGACGATTGGATATGAAATATATGACACTTGTGGAGATGTGACAAATGCCATCAATCATACCCTCCGCCTGATGTATGGCAAACCAGATAACACAAGCTATTGTGCACCCTATGATCTGTCCAATCCACGTGTTAAAATAGTGATTGGTGAGAGGACTTCAGAGGTGTCAATCGCTGTGTCACGAGTCCTTGCTCTGTCATCAGTACCTCAGGTGTGTGTTTTTTTAATATATATATATATATATAGGCTATATATTAGTTTTTTAGAAGCTAATGAGTAGATTTACATTACAATGACAAACATTATGTACGGAATTGTATTCAAACAATAGTTGAGGAAAAAACGTTTGCACACCTGGCTTAGGAGCAGGTGCATACGCAAGTGCACAATCAATACATTAAATTAAATTAAATAATACACCCGCACACTGTCAATCTGCACGGTACAGGAGAACATTTAATAAAGGAACAAGCAACGTTTCGGTCACAGATGACCTTCAGAATTCATTGCAAACAATAGCTCAATCTCTTTGGTTCTCCAATTCATCACATTAGCAGCTAAAACAGGAACTAACAAGCTTACTACCGTATGGTTTTGTTTAACAGATAAGCTATGCAGCAACAAGTGAGCTGCTAAGTCGCAAGTACAAGTTCCCCAGTTTCCTACGAACTATTTCCAGTGACGCATATCAAACAAAGGCTATTGCTGAGCTGGTGAAGCAGTTCAACTGGGAAATAGTGGGTATCGTGGGAAGTGATGACGAGTATGGCAAGTATGGCTCTGAACGGCTCATTGACCACTTCAATGACAAGAACGTATGTATTGACTTTAAGATGATCCTGCCTGATGATTTCAGCCTCAACAAGCGTAAACCAACTAATGAGCTGATGGAATTGATAAATAACTCCTCTGCTGAGGCCATAGTCTTGTTCACTACAGAGGCCAATGTTAATATCATCTTAGAAGCGGCCCTTAAACTGAACCTCAACCGAACTTGGATCGCAAGTGACACTTGGTCCACCTCTAGGATCTCAGAAAGGCCGGAAATGTTGAAGTGTGGGCAGGTCTTTGGATTTGTCTCTAAGAGGAATGAAGTACCTGGTTTCAAAGATTTTCTCTTAGCAATGATCAAGGAAAATACAAACCTTCTTTTAGAACAACATTTGACTTACTATCCTCCCTGTCCCAAGTCGTCTGATTTGACTGACACAGAGAACTGCTCAAAAGCACGACCTGACCGATGTATGGACCCAAACTGCCTGGTGCATTATATTGACCAGGATGAATCATACAACATCTACTTGGCTGTCAAAGTCATTGCTGAAGCGCTGAGAAATCTGCTAGGGTGTGACGACAAAATGTGCAAACGTGATCCCAGAGATTTTACAGCCTTGAAGGTACATCATAAATAATTAATAAGTACTATACTACTACTACTACTACTACTACTACTACTACCACAAAACACACAAATAATATTATGCAACATTATTACTTTTAGTTGAAAAGAATAAACCATAGTCTAATAGTTAGATGACATGTTTAGCACACTGATTTGCTCATTGACTCCACAGCTTCTTGAAGAGATCAGGAGAGTCGACACTTGTGTGAATAACATTACACAAATATCCTTCGATCACAATGGAGACCCCAGCATTGGCTATGATATCGTTGAATGGGACATGAATGAAAATTCGATTCATATAAAAAGAATTGGAGAGTATTGGCCATCTGGAAAAATTGAACTCGATCCTGATCTACTTCGGGAAATGCAGAATGTTACGGTAAATTAAATCTTCCAGCTGCCTATATATTTGTATCATCACAACAGATTGTTTTATAGAAATAGATGTATTCCCTTATTTAATGTATCTTGTTCATTACAGGTAACGGCCTTCAACTGTGAAAAAACCTGTTCACCGGGTTACGAGTTAAAAAGTGATGCGGAGCAGTGCTGCAAGAAATGTGTACCATGCACTGATAGACATATGTCCCCTGGAGGAGGCATGTTTTTATTATATTATTAAGTTATATGTCTATTTGTATTTAGACATGGGCCATAGAGGGTGCCATATCCCTATGAT
>OOFJ01124817.1:4288-16280 GCA_900323375.1 Benthosema glaciale | reverse complement strand
GCTTCTGGAGACCATCCCAGACAAGCACATGGTGAGCTTTATCATGGAGACGCTGAGCAACCGCAGCTTTCGGCTCCACACCAGCAACGGCCAAAGCAGTAGGGCGAGAAGGCTCAGGAACGGCGTCCCACAGGGCTCTGTGCTGGCACCGATGCTATTCAACATCTACATCTACGCCCTACCCTTAACAACATCAAGGAAGTACGGCTACGCAGACGACCTGGCAATCCTGCTCAGCAAACCAGCCTGGGAAGCAGTAGGAGGGCCTCTCGGAGGACATGAACATTCTGTCTTCATACCTGAAGGACTGGAGGCTCAAGCTCAGTGTCGAGAAGACTGTGGCGACAATTTTCCACCTTCACAACAGGGAAGCAACCCGTGAAATCAACATCATGGTTGACAACGCCCGGCTACAGTCCCAGTCCTCCCCGACATACCTTGGAGTGAAGCTCGACAGAACACTGTCCTTTAAACAACACCTGGACAGTGTCAAGGGAAAGACCACCGCCCGTGCAGCACTGATATGGCGTCTAGCAGGAACCACGTGGGGAGCCTCCACGAAGACGCTGCGCATCTCCACCGAGGCCGTAGCCCCCATGTCCAAAAGCTGGACGCTGCCCTCAACAGCGCCTTATGGACTGTCTCCGGATGCCTACGAGCCACCCCAACTAACCAACTGCCAGTTCTCACTGGAATCGCCCCCCCGCAGGGATCAGGCGAGACGCAGCCACACTGGCCCTCGCTCAGAAGGCACAGTTGAGGTCCCACCTCCTCCACAGGGTCGTCACGGATACACCACAGCGTTCGCGCCTCAAATCCCGTCGCCCCTTTGCCACACAGGCCCAGTAACTGCTCCGCACAACACCAGCCGACACATCCAAGGCATCCTGGGTGAAGGCAAGATGGAGCGACCAGTGGAAGGCAGCAGAACCATCCAGGCCCCACAACTACATCAAGGATCCCACAGTTGTTCCTGGCCAGGACCTGCCCCGCAAGGAGTGGACAACTCTCAACCACCTTAGGACGGGTGTCGGACGCTTTGGTGCAGCAATGCAGAGGTGGGGTCCCACAGACAGTGCCCACTGCGAATGTGGGGATCCATCACAGACTGTGGAACACGTGCTGACCAGCTGCCCCATATACCGGCCACCACATGGTGATCGTGGGTTAATTGACCTAGACAATGATACACTGGACTGGCTTGCTGAACACATGGTGTTACTCTAAAAAGTCCCAACAATAGTATTGAGTCATTGGACAGCACAGTGACCATGTTACATGTGGCTAACTTTTCTTTTCTCTGGCCTCCCGAACGCAGAGACAAGGGTGAAGTTTATATGCTGTTATGTTACAATTAATGGTGTCATAGTTAACGCGTTAATCGTGTGTTAACTCAAGCCTGCGTTAACGGCGTCAATTTAATTGATGCGCGATTAACTCACGGTGAAGTTAAGAGATGCATTAGTGAGAGACACATGCTTGTTGCAGCCTGCAGGCAGCAGTCAGTCAGGCTAAATAGCACCGCCTCACTCACTCACGCTCCTCCTCCCTCGTGCAGCTAGGCTGCTGCTGCTGCTCAGATATCGTAGCTACTAGCTTGTGGACACAGTGGCTCCGTTGCTCTTATTAATTAATTTGCTCCACAATGTGTAAGATCAGGAGCTCTTTGAAGAGGGCATTGGGCAAAAGCAAAACTCTGACCGTTTTGGTTGGTTGATAGACAGCAGTTTGTTGTGAAATCTTGAGGCTACACAGACCATGCTAATCACTGCTAAATCTATTTGTTGACAGCCTGCCTGTCTGTGTGTGTGCGTGCCTGTAGGAGAGAGGCAGGAGGGGGGCTTGTGTGTTTTTTGTGAGTTTGATTTCAGCATTTTTTCCCTCTTCTATGGCATTTGCTATATAGCAAGCATTCTCCCATGTTGATTAGAGTATTAAAAAACTTGAAAAGCAGTGGTTCTGAACCAGTGGTCCTTGAGGGGGTTCCAGGTGGTCCCCAGCTAAATGATGGAGAGTTGGTAACCAAATGAACCCTAGATATTTAACTCTTGAGAGTGTAATATTAAACCAAGTGGGTCCATTTGGTTCCATCTTACCAAATGTAGTTGATTAATATTGTTAAACATTTGCATTACTTAAGTTAATTTAAAATAAGTCTACACAATTAGAGAATGTAGAAAACATTTGCCTGTTCACTCGTAATGGTACCAACATCAATACAGCTTGGAATTGTGGACAAATTCTTTAGTTTGGGTCTGGAAGGCTAAATGTCATCAAATGGTTGTCTGTGGCTCAAATGCAGAATAAAAAACCTTGAACACCACTGATTTAAGGTATATTTATAACTTAAAAAATTGCAATTAATCGTATGATTAATTACGGGCAATCATGCAATTAAATATTTTAATTGACCGACAGCCCTAGTTACAAGATCTCCATAAAACAAAAACTGCTATTCAATAATACAAAAACAATTCATACCAAGACTGAGTTCCTGCAGCGCTGATCTGTCAAATACCACAAAACCGCCTCTGCTGAAGACCTCCTGATGTGTAAGGTTCACAATATCATCGGGTTCATCAATTCCTGAAAAGAATACGCCTGGCGACCTCTTCAACCTGGGCAAATAAGGTACCTGAGAAAACAGGGCACATGAAAATGTGCTTTTACATAGTTAAAGCAAACTCTCTGCAATATATATTATTGTGTGATTGCTCTCCAAATTGCCACAGTCCATTGATAGTAGCCATTGTATTACCTCACAAATATGCTCTGCGATATCTTCATTCCTGATTATGATGAGTAGTGGCAATGAAGAACGACCCTCATCCAGGAAGAAGTGACATGGCTCTACCTCAGTGTGGCCATGTGATTCCAACTGGGCCTTTAGAAATGACAGATTGAAAAGAGAGAAACCTTACAAACACCACAAGGTAACCTTGGAAATTCCAGTCTCAAGGCATGATGATGCCCCTGGAAGGCATGTCAGCACGGAATGCAAAAGAATATGTTTACACTTAGCCAGATTAGTGCAAAAATAGGACTGCACAACTCTAAAAATTCAATTTTCAGTACATACATTTAATTACAAATCATTTTAAAATAATAGCAAGAGTGCAGGATATTATTATATACATGGAACCTTTGCATGGAAGCCATTTTGACAGGTAAACACAGCTTACGGTAATGTGAATTGTGGGTGTTTAATTTAAGTCTGTTGCTGGCAGCATTAATATAACTGTACAGGAGCTGTCTATAATGGCACTGCCAAAATGGCTACTGTGATTAGGCTCCATTAGATGAAAATGGTTAACCATACCTTTGTCTCTTTAAAGAAGATGTCATCTGAAGTCACCAATATGTAGAATCTGAACTTGGTTTTACAGGCTTGCCTCACAACTGAATTCAGATTATTTTGCAGGCTGTCATACATTTCTCTCTCCGTTTGACCACTCAAGTCAACATGGTTGCTCAATCCAGACTTTAAATAACTGCTATCTTGATTGGGGCCCTCAGTTTTGGATGATCTCTTTTTGCCGGAACAAACATCATTCATCATGGCTTGGTATGACCTGGTACATTCTGATGTCATGTCAGAGACCGCAGCATAAGATCCCTGATATCCTTTTCCAGAAGACAATTTAAGAAATTGTAAGGTATTCTCTTTGACCAGGGTTTCTGCCAGAACTTCCCTCTCTTCCATGTCTACATTGATCCTTTGACCAGCAAGACGTGGTTGTGAATCAAAGTGGTCCAATGAGTCCTCCTGCTCCTGTAGACGGGAAAAGCGCACAGTGATAGGAGAGACCTTCTCCGTCCTGTGGGTCTTTGATCTGTCAAAGTCTTTGATATGACTTGAGCCAAGCCCTCTCCTTTTCCTTTTCATGAGCTGGTTCATTTGTTCCGAGAAGATTAGACACTCTTTCTCCATTGAAGATTGGGTGGGGTCAGACTGTTGGCACCTTTCAGAGAGGTGTTCTATTAGAGATGGCTTACTTCCCATTCTACTGGAGTAAAACACTGTGCATTTCATTGAGCTTGTCTCATCCGTAGTATAACATTTGCCATCCGTCTCTCTGCTGCCATAAGATGAAGGGGCTTTCTCAGTTATTTCAATCATGTCTGCAGACGTCTGTCCCAGTTTCTGTACACCAGGACTCACCTTGATGTCTGAATGGCCATTTTCTGGGTACTGATATAATGCCTCGATAAGGGCAAGTTTTGGTTCATCCAAATTAAATTTCCCAATAACCTCTTCATCATCAGATGCCCATTTTGCCTTTGGAGTGATTTCTTGCTTTTTGTGGACCTCAGGCATTCCAATGGAACTGCCTGCCTGTATCCCCATGCGAGTGGTGATTGGTGGAGGGTATGTGGTCCGGTTGCCTCTGGGAACAGTCTCGAACGTATCCATGGGCTCTTCTGAGCAAATGTAATTTGCCCCGCTGTCATTCTTAGATGGTTTCACAGCCATGACTGGGCGTTGGCTGAATGAATTATCATTGACAACATTTTGTAGCAAATCAGTGTTTTTACTTTTCTCTACTTTTGCAAAAACCTTTGCATGTGCACTGGTTTGCAGTAAGCCTGTTTCCTTGGAAGTTGCCACAACATGGCGCATGGATGCCTGATGTGATGATTTTTGTATGCCAATGCCCTTCGCAATAAGTCTGGATAAGGAGTTCAGTACTCTGAACGTTCTGATGTCAAGGTCAGAAGGAGATTTCTGTTCATTGTTCAGATTAGGACTGATGTCTTCAGACATATGAAGTTCCTGGTCAAGAGGCAACTGGTCACCACTACAAGAAGGCATATAGTCATATGGTTTCTCATCGATGGTTGGGGTTGGACATCTGTCATCATACTCACTTTCAATATAGCCAATTTGTTGGTTGGAATGCAAAGTCTGAAACACTTCTTTATCTGCATATTGTGTGGCCTGTAGGTCTAACAGCCGGGAGTCCTCTACTCCTAGGGGTGTATTTTCTTCTAGACCACACAGGAATGGAATTCCTCCTTCTGCCCCTCCATATCCTTGGAATAGTGTTGATGGAGTTTCTCTCACACTATGTTCCCTTGGTAATCCTAGATCCATTTCTTCAACCTTGTCTTGTGAATATAAGAACTGCTCCAATGAATCCTGCCTGTAGGATTCTTTATCATCGTCTTGTGAATGCAAGGTCAGTGAGTCAAACAAATTCTTCCTAGAGCTGTCTGTTCCAATGAATGGAATTTCTACCTGATCATTTAGGTCAATCCTTACCTCATCTTCAGCTGAATGATCAGTCTTTCTCTGCTCTTCAAATAATTTGAAATTCTGATCATGAGAATTCTGGCTATTCGTAACACAAAAACCATCATTTTCTTGACTTTCTACAAGAATACGCTCAGATTGGGTTGTGTCAAACTCACTTAAATTTGGAGTGTTCTCTTCACACTCAAAGTCTAACATATCCTGCGCAGAAGTGTCCATTCCAATTAATGGGATTTCTACCTGACGTTCCGGCATTTCCGATACCGTGCCTTGAGAAAGCTGGGGTTGCTGCTGGAAAGATAAATGTGCTGAATTATCAATCCTCTCTTCTTCATCATTATCTTGTGAATATAATAAATGCTCCACCATGTCCTGCTCATCATCTTCTATTCTAAGGAGAGGGATTACTTCCTGACTATGTGTCCTTGCTAATCTCTCATTTCTATCTAATTCTGCAGCCTTGTCTTGTGAATGCACAGCCAATGAGAGCAAGACATCCTGCATAGCATTGCCTAGTCCAATGAATGGAATTTCTGCCTGACCTTCCTCCATTTCTGATACCATGACTGAAGACAGCTTGGATTGCTGCAGGAAAGATAACTCATCTGAATGATTAATCTGTCTCTCCTCTTCAACTGAACGATCAATCTTTTTTTCCTCTCCTACAAGAATATCCTTAGAGTGGGAGATGGCTACAGTTAAATCAGCTAAATTAGGAGTGTTCTCATCCGGTATGTTCAGTCTCGAATGGCGCTCGCCTATGATTTGTGATGCTACCTCATCTTGAGATTCCACATGACCAGGCTTGTTGTGAGTGGGACTGTCTGGTGCAACATTTTGATGTACTGAAATGTTACTGATCTTCATGGTGGCATTGTCTTTCATGGTGTCATTCTCCTCCACACGGGTATCGTCTCCTTTGTCACCATAGCCAATCCCATCACTTTCAGATTCCCTTCTATTTTGAAACTCATCTTCAACATGACGATCGTTCTTAACGTTTTCCACATTTTTATCCAAACTTATCGCGAGTGCTTTAGATTCCTCTCCAGCACATCGTTGTTCAAATGAAAGATAATCATTGGCTGTAGCAATACAATCACTTGTATAATCAAATCTACAACGTGTTGGTGGAGAAGATTCTAGGTCATCGGATGTAGCAATACAATCACTTGTATAATCTTCGTCTATATGAAGTGGTGGTGGAGAGAGTTCCAGGTCACATCTTTCATAATTAAGTTGAATGCGCTCATCAGGCCTCTGACTTTCTCCACAAGCTTCAGATACTTTAGACTTTTCATTACTCGATTTCTGCGAAACCGTCACAATTCCTTGAGTCCTCAGGATGCTCTCTTTCTGAATGCTAGACGTCTCCGTACAAATTGCACTTTTAAGAGGCATTGCAGTGTGGTTCAGATCGATCCAGATCTTTTGTGATGGAGTAGTGGCCTCACATTCTTGAGAGCCGACAAAAGTCTATAGAGAGAAAAACAAAAGCAAACAATGAATTCCCAATCATCTTTAAGCTAAAAGTCCCTATCACATGTCCAATGGTGAGGTTTAAATCCTCAGAAGAATCATCTCTGGTCAATAAATGTATATGTAAACTTGTAAAAGTATTCTTCTTTCCCTAAAAATGTCCCTACATAATAATTAGCTTTACAGTACCGGGTACCTTTTTTTTTTGGCTTACAATTTTTGGCTTCATTTATTATTTCTCTTATCTCCTATCTTATGACTTATGCATACATTTGATCCACCAGTGTTTGGGTAAGAAAGAGGGAGATGGGGAGGGAGGGAGTGACTACCTGCAAAACTTAAAGGGATATTTCCGATGATTTTTTTAGCTTAAGTTCGGCCCGCTCATCCTAGCTTGCACGCGGCGCCAATGGGAAGAAAGAGATTACGGGATACTGTATGTGGGTTGTTATGGCTGTGTATAGGCCAGCCAATAGGAACACAGATGGGTCGGAGCTTAAGCAATTACATAAGCAATTACATAAAATGTTGTTCATGGACTTAAACCACCTATAGGAATAGGTGGTTTAAGTCCATAAACGACATTTGGGGACTGTAACATGAAGCAAACAAAGGTTGTAGCTGTGTAAACGCCAGCCAATGGGAAGACAGTGGGGGCGGGGCTTATACAATTTAGCAATTTCAGCTCGTCCATATACAAAATTATGGGGACTGTAGCCTGCTGCAAACAAAACCTAAAGGCCAGCCAATAGAAAGACAGAGGGGCGGGGCTTAAGCAATTAAGTAATTACAGCTTGTTCCTATTGGTGGTCTAAGCCCAAAAACTACATTTCGGGACTGTGGCATGCTGCAGACGTTAGACAGTGGGGCGGAGCTTAAGCAATGAAGCAATTACAGCTTGTTCCTATTGGTGGACCACAGCTGTACCACATTGAGGTTATAGCATGTTCTAAACATAAGTTATGGATGTGTATAGGCCAGCCAATAGGAAGTCAGAGGGGCGTGGCTTAAGCAATTACAGCTTGTTCCTATTGGTGGTGTAAGTCCATGTACCAAATGTTAAGGCTGTAGAATGTTGTAAACAAAGCCTATAGGAGTGTGAGTAAGTGCGTGACAGCATATGTGGGACGCGCGTAAGTGTGATGCGTAAGGGGGACATGCATAAGTGTGAGGGGCGTGGCCCACTTCTCAATAGATACTTCCCATTAATTGATTGATTGCAACTGTATTAATTGATTGCCTGAGTCCTGTGGTGGGAGTTCTGCTCTGGTTTTGGTGAATTATGAAGTAGTTCCAGTCATTTTGTGGGGGACACTGAGGGCCACGCAGTAAAAACAAATGAATCCACAAAACGAGTGTAATTTGTATTGTTGACCTATTTCTAAAATATTAACTCAGACACACAGACACACATGTTCTGCCTGGCTTCCATAGTAAGGGCTCACTGCGTTCGCAATCATCTGTTAAGAGCTTCCAGCCTAAGAGCAGACACCTGCAAGTTAACTAAAATAGTCAAATGGTGGTTGTGGAAAAATATGATAGGGACAAGTATAAAATGTTTTTTACTTTGGCTCTTCATGGTCAGGCACTTGCCTAGTGATTAAATCTTAGGTCCTCTGACAGAAGGATTACTGGCTGTCCCTTGGTCTAGGCTAAAACCCAAAGTGATGTGGTTGAAATAAAATTTTAATTATGTGTATACTCAATCTTTTCAGACTGACCTCCTCTCGGTGTAAAGGTCCTTACAGACTGGACGTGTTTTTCGGCTTAATTTCTGAACGTCATACAGGAACAAAATGCTCCCAACTAGTTGAACAACGCCGTACAGGAACAAAATGCTTCGAACTAGATTCACATTTTGGTGTCACTACAAGCTTTCCACTATTGCCACCATCTGTCCAAAACTATTTAACACATTCGATCCCTTGATTAATTAAAAAGAAAATAGAAGTTACCCATGCCAGCGCAACTACGGCGCTTACTCTGAAAGCCCCCCATCCGGACGACCGGGAAAAAAAGGAATGAAAAATGACGAGCTGACACGTCATGCGTACCCGTCGTGTTGTTTTTCCTATGACGAACTGACACGTCATAGCTTTCAAAAGTGAGCAGAGGAACTTTTGAGGCCTTGGAGGTCAGGACTCTACTTAAAGCATAATGAATGCAATGTGAAGCAGTAGTGGTGCATTCAATTAATCGATATCACAATATATCGATCGAACACCCGGACGGTAGGTGAATCAATCATCGAGAGGCTACTGTATCAATATGGAAATAAACGGCATGAATTATCTGGGTGATCAATTTAGACATTTCTCAGGCTCACAGATCTGTGAGGCTGAGAGTGTTTTATTGTATTTGTGCAACATTATTATTATTATTTTTGAATAAATGTATAATCGATATATATCGATAAATCAATATATCGATATCGATAAATCAATATATCGATATATATCGTATCGTGGCCTCTGTATCGTGATACACTTCTATCGTGAGATTGCAAGCAATATCCACCACTATGAAGCACTGTGAGTCTTTAAAAATATATTTTACAAATAAACTAGACATACCTGTACTCTTGCATGGTGAAGATATGAAGCACAGCTTCCATGTGATCCACTTGGTGGCTGAAGCACTTGAGAGGTTTGGACGTCTACCGTGTTTTCACGAGAGACATGAGTTTTTCTCTGGCTGTGTGGAACAGACGCATGGTCCATTAAACTCTGGTTTCTGATTCTCAGGTCCAACACGGCTACTTCGTAAGGGGGTGGAGGCTCTTTGTGTAGATCAGAAGCATTTGGAGTTATAGTAGGCACTGGAGCATAGGTCTTCAGGAGCTCAGTAGGCACTGGAGCATAGGTCTTCAGGAGCTCAGTAGGCACTGGAGCATAGGTCTTCAGGAGCTCAGTAGGCACTGGAGCATAGGTCTTCAGGAGCTCAGTAGGCACTGGAGCATAGGAGGTCTTCAGGAGCTCAGTAGGCACTGGAGGATAGGAGGTCTTCAGGAGCTCAGACTGAGCCGGGACTGGTGCCATTTCAAGTAGCATGCGCAAACGATCATGATATTGTGAACGCAGAACTTCAGGGTCAATCTGAAAGAATCTCACAGTTGACCGGCTGTAGAAGAGTGATATCCACATGTGGACGATAAGACGCACCTCTTCGAAGGTGTCTGGAACTGTGAAATCCCACGGGCTATCCAAGATAAGAAGGGTACAAACATGTGTTATTACAAACAGATAATTGCTTTATTTGACCGATCAAATGTGAGTGTATATCTAATACATGAATATATAATGAGTGACATACCCATGCAAGGCTCGGATGACAGTTTTATCGCTTGGGTCAGTGGTAAACTTGCTGTCTAGATTGAAGTCATAGTTTTCTTTCCATGTCCTTGTAACTTGGATTGACCCATTCTTTTCAACAAAGGATCGAGCTTGTCTGAACTTCTTCGTGCACACAGTGTCTTGTAGATGTTCCAGAGGACTTGGTTGGCATTTGCGTCGCCGCTCTTCTTCCTCCGAGACAAAGAGATGCTGTGCCTGAGCTTCACTGCAGTACATGTTCTGGTGATGCTGCAGAAGACCTCCAGAACCAAATAAAGGGGAAACTGGAAAAGGGATACCTGACAAACCCAACAGTAGAAAGGAAGATTGGGGCAATGAGTAAGCATGCTCGTTAGATACAAAATTAACCACATCTTGTCCCAGAACACCTTTTGATGAAGGCAATTTAGTGGGCAACATGGACCTAGCAGAAGGCTTTCTTAGTAGAGCATGAAGCACTGATTCTGGCTTGGGATTGGCACCATCTTTGTCACACGCATCCAAACTCGTGTCAAGTTTCCTCTCAAGTGTTGGTTCTGGTTGCTGTGGATTATTGTCACTAGCAACACTTAGGGCCATGTCAGCAAGTAAGGTCAAAGCATCTGCAGATGGGCTGACTTTTTCCTTCTGATTCTTCCTGACTGAATTGTTGCTAGTACAAACATTGTAATTGAGATTACAAGATGATGAATGCAAATGCAACCACCCTGTGAAGACAAAACAGAGAAGGAAAAAAGAGATAGAAACAGTAAAAGAAAAGGTAGCACATTGACAGCAATACTTTTTAAAAATATACTTACTTATTGATTAAAGGGAAACTAGGTAACATTTTGCCTATTTTTTAGGGGCCTCCTATGTCCAGCTTTGAGGGTTTGTGTACAACACAAACATTGAATGCCATTGACAGTGAAGGGGCCAGTTTTGAGTGTTTTGTGCAAACACAAACATTGAAGACAAAAGTTAGGACATCAATTGTGACTGGCCGGGGTTCACTTAACCCATTCTGGGCAGGAACCCCTTTTGGTGTTCTGTACAGTATGTAAACTACAGCATTCAAAAATTACAAAGGTTTGATGCCGCTATATAAATATTTGAAGTTTAAACTTGGTCAGGATTTAGAAAGCGTTTTTAGAATCGGCCTCAGGCCAAAATGTGTTAATATGCGTGTGATCTTTTTTTTAAAATATATACAGACAGCTGCCTGTTTGATGCCTGTCAGAGGGGGGGAGGTTGTATACAGACTGTTGTACACAGACTTACCTAGTATCCCTTTAATTTATTTAAAATATGAATTACACTGCGTGAAAAAGAGGCGTTAACGGGCAAATTATGGGCACTGGATTTGCAAGCAAAAGGTTTGCATGCATAATTGCCCGTAAATGCCCGTAATGTACCATCCCCACAGGGGGGGCGGAGGGGTGTTACATTACGAGCGTTTACCTGAGATTGTTGTCAAGTTTATCTGGAATTTCCTGTCATATACACAACCGTATTCCATGTTTTTATTTGCGCAGTGTTAGTCATCCACAAGCAAACTTGTCCATAAAAATGTACGGCCTAAAAACAGGAAGGTTCTATGACTATCCAACTACAATGGTGTGCTCGGTAGATAACAATCTCTGCCAGGAGGCATGCTCAAATAATAGCAAAACAGAAGGTTCATTTATGACTATCACCTTCCAACTGGAAATGCTATACTATACTAGCCTTGCATAATAGGCTAGCATAGTAGCTAGCATAATAGCTAGCATAATATGCAGTTCAATGGACAGTGATCTTTATAATCTTCACAAACTACTTGATAGGATGGTATAACTAAGAGTTTTACTGAAAAGTATATTTTTAACATTATTAACTACAAGTTGCATTCCAGTTTCGAGTCTTGGCTTGTGCCGACTTGCATTCCTGTAAAATCCAGTGAATCCTA
>OOFJ01124811.1:0-12203 GCA_900323375.1 Benthosema glaciale | reverse complement strand
GTGCATGCGAAGTACAATAAAATGACACGTATGACTCATGGCCAATATATTACACAGCCAAGGATTGATTGATTGAGGATTACAGTACATTCCATAAAACTCCTCGTCAGCCATGCTGAGTTTCATCCATGCATGACTTCCCTCAGCAATGAAGTGGCCCGTGGTCACAGTTCAGCATGCAGCAGCACTTCAGCTTGAACGGCTGATAAGGCACCAGAGCAGAAAAGTTACCTTCTGAAACAGTCTTGCATGAAAATGCAGTTACAACGAAATGCAAAAAATGTGCATTATCCTCATGGCTCATATTATAATCATGTATCTTGTTCTCTATCAGGTAACTCTACATGTTGGTCCCAGCACTCTAAGTCACAGCCCAGGAGAGGAAAGGGAACAAAACCTTCTGAGGTACATCTCTTTTGAGAAACTACAGTATAAGAAACTGTTTTTAATCTAATTAAGGTTTGAGGGTATTTTCTGTCATCTTGATTACTTTCCTTTATTGTTTGCTTTAATTGTTTATTCTTGAGCACTTTGCCAGTTTTATCTCATGCATATTAGGTATTTGTTTCTCATTTCTTTCTCATCTGAGGTTGACTTGCGGCTTTGCTTTAGTTGTCTTTTTTTTCTGTCTTGATTTGTTTCTGCATTTTATCCTTCTGCACATACAACTGTAACTGTTTATTAACCACATGAACCCTAGTGTCCCTATTCTGACCCTGGCCAGCTAAGGTCAAACATTGACTCCCTCTGGTGCTTTTCTAGTTCCCACTCTGCCCTTCTCCCTGTGTCCTCTCTTAGACTTAGGTCGCCATCCCACCTAATACTTCAGTAGACTCGATGCGAATGGGTGGAGAAGTAGCAATTATTGCATATTTAATCTGCTGCGGTTTGCCTTCACACTGCGCTGTCATCCGCAGCAATTGGAAACGCAGCAGAAAACGTTATCAATGTGTTCAATTCATACACTATACAGTGAAATCTATGGTGTTAAAATTATGCTTCTGGAAATAGTTAGGACTCAAGGGTATAACGTGGAAGCATGTGTGTCGTCTCGTCGCCGCGGCCGTCGTGGACTGACTGACTGACTGAGTGGAATACCGGAGAACCCGCCGTGTGTGTGTGTGTGTTTGCGCGTGTGTGTGCGTGCCCTCGCACCGACTGTGACTGGGCACGTTGCCGAGGCTCATTGGAGACGTGTACGGGAGCGCAAAAATAATGAATTAATTAGTTTACAATCTGTAGCCTAGGCTACTCTATCTGATCGTCATATAAAATGAGTAGCCTATGCTACTATGCATATGCCAGGCATTAACTATACACTTTATAGATCAACAAGATGAAGAAAGCCTCCACTTGGATCACACACATTACAGACAGACAGACGACAGAATACTCTTATCTGCTGTGTTTTTTTTAAAGCAATAATATTCATGGTAACGGGACATCTTAGCGCTGCATAAAATATCCCTTCTCCGTCTCCAACTTTACTCCTCGTTCATGGCCACAGTCCCACAGGGTTTGCTTCATTTCCTTTATTTGCTGCGGATTGCATTCCCACCTGCACAGATTCAAAATCAAGTGCGATTAGAAGCGAAGTGAAACCCCCGTTTCTTTGGAGGAGTAGAATGCGTTTCTTTGATGCGCATCAGAATTTGAATGAGCCTTCACACCTGCCAAACGAAGCGCACTTTCCGACAATACGCAGCAGGCTTCGTTTTAATCGCAGTAAAGCTTTCTGGTCTGAAGGCCACCTTAGAGATTTTGAGTCCAACTAAACCCTATTATTATAACACAAGTTAAATATTCACATGCATATGCGTCAGGTTTTCCGCACAGACTTGATCACTGCCATGAAGGTTCATGATTCACACCAGTTGAACCCAGATGAGTACTACATCCTGGCTGATCCCTGGAGACAGGAGTGGGAGAAGGGGGTCCAGGTTCCTGTCAGTCCCCAGTCCATCCCTCATCCAGTAGCCCGGTAAGACAACCAAACATTCTGAGTATGGTAGGCTAGAAATACTGTCCCATAACCAAATGACTACAGGATTCACTTTCTACAACAGTCATCTATTTGTCTGTAGCTTATGAAATGTAGATAAGCATTTTATGTAGACATAGCAGCACTATATAGTATATATGCATAGTTTCATTATATATAATGAAATATACCTAATGATTCATGATAACTAGTCTTTATGTATATGATGTATTGTTCTTGCTTATTGTAAATCGCTCTGGATTAAGAGCGTCTGCTAAATGCCTAAATTGTTAATGTGCGCTTGAGCATGGCATTCTACATTTTATGTTTATATAACACAGATACACAGATTTTAATTAACGCTTTGACTACAAAAAAAAAAGTTTACATCCTACCCTGACTGCCAGAAATGTTTCATAGAAAAAAAATGTTTTGAAGCAACAAAAAAAAAAAAAACTTGTGTAACTCGTGTTTGCCAGCCTAGGACAGTGGTACAAAACTCGTGAAATTCGTTTTTAGTAGGAAAAGTGTTAAATGTCCTGTTTTCCACAGGGCGCTGGCAGAAAAAGGGAAGGAGGTGATGTTCACTAAGCCTAAGAAGCTGATCAGGATATCGCGCTCTGAGTCTCTGGGCTACGTGGACATCAGGACACTGGCCGAGGGGACGTGCCGCTATGACCTGGATGAGGAAGATGTGGCCTGGATACAGATCATCAACGAGGAGTTCACTGAAATGGGTGAGTGGGGTGGCCTGAGCTGGGCGCTTTGGTTGCATTGGGATGTTTTATAATTAAGTCCACTAGTCCCACACTGTTGCCTCACATCCCCCCTCATCTTTCTGGTCGCAAGGCATATATATAATGTGCTGAAAAAGTATTTTAAAATATATTTTCATGAACAGAAATGACGAACAGATGACAGTTTCCCTTTTCAACTGTCAGTAGGTGTAGTTAGATAAAGTTGTTTCTGTGCCGGGGGTTTGCACTTTGCAGTGACTTAATGACAGATTTTGAAGGCAACCTGTTAAAATAAATGTAAGGCAGACAGTATGACCAAACAATAGCAATAGCTCTGTGACAAATAAATAAAAAGCAATTAGTGAAACAATACAAATACAGAGTTACATAATGGTAAAATAAATAAAGGGACAGACTATTCTAACATATTTAGCCGTTGTGTTATTAGGAATTCCAGTGCTTGATGAGATCACCATGGAGAGAGTTATAGAGGAGTTTGAGTGCCGCTGTCATGACAACATGACCCATGCCACGGAGACAGAGGAGGGGCTAGGCATAGAGTACGACGAGGATGTGGTTTGTGACGTCTGTCAGTCCCCTGATGGAGAGGACAACAATGAAATGGTGTTCTGCGACAAGTGTAACATCTGTGTGCACCAGGTCGGTTTGGCATGTCCCTTCTTATAGAGCCATTTTCAACTATAGCAGACTGTGGTTCTCAAATGTTTCAATGTCAAGCACCCCCATAACTCGGAGAGTTTACAAATGAACCAAATTGAACCACTGGTCCATTTATTGTTATTGTTTATTGTTCATGTGCATACATACAGAGCTGCACAGCAGAATCCTTTGTTTGTTTTTAACCTCTAAGTTAACACTTAGGATTTGAAGTTCTTCCAACTGTTAAAGAAGGTATTACTAGTACTGCAATGTACAATTTAGGCATTTAGCGGACAGTCTCATCCAGAGTGACTTAAAATAAACAAATAATATTAATAAAAACTACTGTTGTTACCCCACTACTAATCTTAAATTACTTGTATACCACAGCTATTATTAACTACCAATACTAATTTTGATTCAAAGGAGTAGACACTAAATATTGTGCAATGTATGTGAGGTTTCACAGCATAAGCTCCCCTTCAAACAGTAATTTAATCCTTAGTAAAATGTTAAATATTAATAACATGGGGAAAAGAGTATGCAATAAATGTTGCTTAATGTGCATCTTGATGGTAGCATTTGGCATAGCATGTGCACACCCTCTTTCCACCTACGTCTCAGAGGATATAACATGGTGTTTGTTTGCTCCTTGATAGGCGTGTTATGGCATTCAGAAAGTCCCCAAGGGCAGCTGGCTGTGTCGGATCTGTGCCCTGGGCATCTTGCCAAAGTGCCAACTGTGTCCGAAGAAAGGTGGTGCCATGAAGCCAACCCGAAGTGGAACCAAATGGGTCCATGTTAGCTGTGCCTTGTGGATTCCAGAGGTGAATGTGTTTAAGTGTTGTTAAGTTATGTAACACATGAGATAAGTAAAATAATGATGCCACTGAATCACACAGAGCGACATTGATCCTATGAGAGTATGAGGGCATTGTGACATCACATACAGCAATGGTTGTCATGCAGTCTTCAAATCTTTTTCACCCTGTAATCTTTGTTTTCCGACAGAGACCCAACACTACAACATAAGAAATATCTGTGTGTGATTCTGTGTTCGTAGGTGAGCATTGGGAATCCAGAGAAGATGGAACCTATAACCAACGTGTCTCACATTCCCAGCAACAGATGGGCACTGATCTGCTGTGTATGTAAGGAGAAGAGAGGAGCATGTATACAGGTACGGTAACCGTTATCCAAAAAACACTGGTATAGTATAATGGACAGTCAGGAGGACCCTGCCGCTTACTGATTTGTGAGCATTTTGCCATGTTCAATGGATATGCAGTTAATGCACCATGCCTGTCTTATGTAGATTTTGAAAATTATGGAAGAGCCACACTGCCCAGCAGTGGGATTAGGATCCATCATTACACTTCCTTCAGCTGTTGTAATGATTACATGGTTTCAAAAATAACTAATAGCTTATTTTCTGCGTGTAATTTCCCCTATATCAGACAACATAATGCACATACTGTGAAGCAAATAAATAAGTGAATGTATAGTTTATTTCAGTCATACATTATAATGAATGAAACTTCATATAACATCACACACACCCACACACCTTCATATAACATCACACACACCCACACACACACACACACACACCAGACATGCAAAAGTTTAGCTTTTCGGCGAAATAAATATGGCACCTGTGTGATTTATGCAAATCCGTTAAAAAATGTTTGAGGTGGGTGGGGGGGTCGGACTGTCGGTGGTGTCAATCTGGGGGTGGAGCCCACTGCCAATGAGGTCAGAGGAGATCAGGTACCACCCAGTGGTTGCCTGACCACACTACAAGTAGTTTGGAACAGTAAGCTAAATGACTTAACCAGAATTGTTCTGGAGCAGTTTTTACTAGTTACATTCTCATGATACAAGGTTACTACACGCCTATTGTCAGATAAATTCATTGTAATATTTGTTTCATTGTAGGTTTGAAAACTTGTGTTAATGCCTGCTCTAGCCATATATACAATTCTGTAACAGTTGGGGGCATACGACCCAAAGCTTTGGTACATTTTGAACCCTCTTTGCAATAAACCAATCCCCGATATACATTTTTGATCTAGCACTAGGGAGATTTGTATCAGTTGATGTAGCACTCTACCACAAATTATCAAAGATTCCTGTGTTTGTGCCACCACAGTGCTCAGCGAAAAACTGCCGGACTGCCTTCCACGTTACCTGTGGCCTCAGCGCGTCCCTGGAGATGAACACCATCCTCACCGAGGACGACGAGGTCAAGTTCAAATCCTACTGCCCCAAACACTCTGGGCTGCAGGGGAGCGAGGCCAGAGACTCCGGAGGGGAGGAGGAGGAGAAAGAGGTGGGAGACGGAGATAAAAAAGGCAAAAGAAGAGGCAGGGTGAGAGAGGAGGACGACGAAGCCTCTTCCTCTTCCTTTGCTCCTCCAGAACGGCCCTCTTCCAGAGGTTCCACTGGCGAGCTGGAGGCCCTGAGCAGCCGACAGCAGGAAGAGAAGAGGGGGAACCTCCGCAAGACGAAGCTCCAGGCACTGGAGGAGGAATTCTTCCAGTTTGTGGACGTGGAGGAAGTGGCCCGGCGCCTTAAGCTGTCCCAGGAGGCGGTGGACTTCATGTACCAGTACTGGAAGCTGAAACGCAAGGCCAATTTCAACCAGCCGCTCCTCACACCCAAGAAGGACGAGGAGGAGAGCCTGGCACGCCGCGAGCAGGAGGTGCTGCTTCGTCGCCTCCAGCTCTTCACCCACCTCCGGCAGGACCTGGAGAGGGTAGGTTTCCACATTCTCCCTCTATTCCATAACACAAGGGTCACCCCTTTTGCAACCAGACCATATTTTAACATATTTTTCCCTTTAAGGATGATTTGTTATTAGCAATAGAACTCTAGTTCCTACATTTCTTTTTTTATGACCAACTTTTTATTTTCTTTATTAAAAAAAAAAGCTCCTACATTTCTTTTTTTAACGATTGTGGTTGACAGTGAGGTATAAAAGCACCAGGTGGTCACTACAACATTTCTTGAGCCAATGAAGTTCAGACAGCTGGTGTTCAGACAGCTGTTGCACCCACTTGTTTTTCTTCACTTCTGTATGAAATCATTCACGTATGTTGTACAGTATGTATGACATGGGACACCATCAACATGAAGGCAACAGGGTAGAATCTGAGATAGGGTCCTTAGGCTCTCCTAATTTTGTGCTGACTTGCTGGGTCTTCAGGTGCGTAACCTGACCTACATGGTGACGCGGAGGGAGAAGATGAAGCGCTCTCTGTGGAGGGTTCAGGAGCAGATATTTCATCACCAAGTCAGACTGCTGGACCATGAGCTGCTCACTGGTGAGTGAACTGCATTGTATTTTCCTTTAGGCTTCTCAGACTCCGATGAATGGGTTAGGATATGTTTTCTTCCTCATTCATTATATTCATTCATAATTTATATTCAAGAATCAAGAACAATGGCTAGAATCTCTACTGTATGCTGTATACTGTATGCGAGTACAGTGTGGCCAAAGGCAAATTATCCTACAAATGTAGAATCCTCTATGTGCATTGTGCATGCCGTCATGAAACAGAACCACCCTTGGCTATGAACAAATACAACATGAACAGTATGTACATGCAATGCCAAAAGTGAATCTGAGTGATGGGTGTAAAGGTTGGATGGTTTGATTCATTCATCCAAGTTTTTAATTTCACCCAGTGAATAGTTAACACCAACATGGTTGAAGTACCGTATTTAAAGAACACTCGTTTCATTTTGGCCAAAGGGGACATAGGCCATCACCACCCTAGCCTTCACCTAGCTTCGCTATTGACGTTCTTTTGTTCGTTCACTCACTGTTTTGTTATGATTGCCCTCTAGCTCCAGTTGGCTCATAACATTAGTTGCCACTCGCTCCGCGTTGCGGCGTTCAGACTAGAGTATGGGTTTTTAATGCCCTTCTGACTATATCATTGGCTTAGGAGGCAGCCAATCACGACAAGGTCCCAGTAAGGTCGCTTGTTAGGCAGCCAATCATGACTAGGTCGCCACTAAAGTCGTCATTATGTCATCAGTAGTGGTGGGTGCAAATGTAGTCTGTTTGCTTTTCAAGCACCTGTCAATAACTTATTTTTATTCGCTGTAGAATATGAATGTAATTTGCTTGTTGCTTAAATACATTACTGAATGCCATTTCTAAAATGGATTGAACAAAATCACTTTGAATAATTATCTGAATTTAAACAGGAGCTCGAACCTGATCTGATCTTTTTTTCCTGTCCACGATTCTAATTTGTTGTTGTAGGTGATGCCTCAGCCAAAGATTTGGAAAAAATCTTCTCCCTGGGCTGGTTACCAAACCAAGGCTCCCAGTTGGGCTCTCCATGGGGCCACTCCAGCCTAAAGACAAAACGTGGCTCTTCAAAGCACGAGAAGAGAAAAGGCCTCCACAGGAAACATCTTCCCAATTCCCAGCAGCCTCAGAAGGACAGCGGCAGCAAACCACTGGACACAAAGGATGGCGAGGGAGCAAAACTCAAGGAGTCAGTGACTGTTGAGGTGAATGCCTACAGCAGAGTTCAGAACATGGATGACGGCCAGGGATATCAGGGGTTTTACTACTCAAAAGGACAGAAGGCTGAAGTTTGGGAGGATGCAAACCACGTCAAGCTACAAAAACCTGAGAACAGGGCAGAGGCCAGGAGGGAGGCCCCAGGGCCAGAACACCACAAAGAGGAACAAGAGATGAAGAGTAGGGAGGAGGAGCTGGCGCTGACCAGACAGAAGCAAGAGAGCGACAGCGAAGATGAAGAGGAGAAAAGGAGAAGGAAGAAAAGGAAGAATGAACCCACAGACTGTACTCCAATCCAAACGAAAATAAGACTGGGGTTTAAGCCCCTGGAGAGAACGGTATCGATTCGACTGGTCGATATCAGAGCCTCTGACTTTGACGACTACTCCATAAACACAGGAACAGCCAGCAAAAGCCTAATGACCCCTGACCCTTCTACCAACATCACTACAAAAGCCAACAAAAACCATAGTGCCCCAGACTCCACTACCACAAAACCAGGCAAAGCAAACGTGATCCTGGAACACTGCGGGTCCAGTGCTAAACCCAGTGGGTTGCTGAGGAAGACTCCGGCAAACAACTCCTCATCCTCTTCCTCACATTCAGCTTCCAACGGCCATCTCAAGAACTGGGGGAAGTTTCGGATCCCGAAGAGGAGTGAGAGACCTCCCGGGGTGGCAAAGGAGAAGCAGGAAGGTGGGGCGATTGAGCCAGCCTCCCTGCAGCAGCAGCAACGCAAGCCCTTCCTTAGGCCACCACCAAACACACCAGAGCCCTCCTACCCCAGAACCAGGCTCCGCACGGGGGCAGAGAATGAAGCCTTCACCCCTTCCTCCAACGCCAAGCCGAGTGATGATGAGGTAGATCACTGCCTGAAGAGGTGCCACTCTCACCAACTGAGGGGGGACCCGTCAATCACCCGTCGCTACGGTAACAACATCATCCGGAGAGGCGTGCTGGCGTCCTGATGTAACTCTGGAAGAAGTTCCGAAGGTTATAAGAACGGCAGGTTATGTTCTCTAAGAACACTTGAAATAAGCTGCACTGTTTATTGGGAAAAAGATAAACTGCTGGTGTGTCTCTCTCTTTGTAATCTTTATTTTTCTCGTAAGACGAAAATCAATTAAAATGCCTAGATTAAACAGAGCTGATATTTATTTTTTATTTGTAACATAATGTAAAATACAAATTTGGAAATATTTTACTTTTAGTTTTTCTTTGGCTAGTTTTTATTGGTTATTTTTCCTAGAATAGAAAGATGTCAAGTTGCCACCTAACTCTTGCTTAGCTAAATGCTTCATTTTGTGATTGACAGTTGTGATTATTGCTTGGGACCATAAGCGTGCATTGTAATTTTTTTGTTTTGTTATTAAATAGTATTATTACACTTGCTGTGAGTCAGTTGCACTTAGTAGAAAAAGGATAAGAAACATTGCATTATGAACTCAATATCACAGTATCTCATACAGAAATGACACAAACTCTACAGATTAAAGTCTACAGTCAGTCTACATTCAAACATTAGATTATTAGATTGTCATTGTTACTCTGAATTACAAGTGGGGGGGATTTTACAAAAAGGAATGATGAACGACTGTTTGTCTGCTGTCAAAAGCACTCAAGTGTAATTGAAATTTGATTATCTATCCATCACGTGCCTATCTTTTATTTCAAGAGTTTGCACTAAGACAGGAAGGCACAGGTATGATGTTTGAGCTAGAGTTATTTTTACACTGAAAAAAAGCGTTTTTGTACCTTTTTTGGGCCGCTGCTGTACTACTGTTATGCAAAAGGAATTTTGTTTTGTCATGTCTTAAGATGAATAAAATTCTTTCTCACGCGGCACACATTTGATATTTGTCTCTTTCCTAGTGCCCTAACCCAATCATCTTGAGTTGCCAGATGTTTTCAACAGCCGATTCCACCAGATTGAAGTAAATCAATACTGCCCCCATCTGGCGGAGTCAGGTTAAGTACACTAATTTTAACTGAATCTAAACCACAACCTATTTTAGTCATTTGGATTCCATAGAGGCCAGCTTTCTCCTGGATTATAACTTGACATTGCTTCTTTGTGCCCTGTGGCTAGTTACCCACCAAGCCCAACTAATAAAGTATTTAAATTGGTCAAACGAGAATTAAATTGATTATTGTACTCCATGACCATATTTCCTGCTCACTCTCTCAGCTTGTACTCCATTGTGGCTTAGACAATGAGTCAGGGATTTATAAAGAGCTTGTAGGTTCAGCACTCTTTTTTTAGGCATTAAACACATCTGTGTTTGCTCTCAATGAAAGAGTAACTGGATAAAAATTGTATGACTGATGGTTTTCAACAATAACCTAAATCTCAGTTGTGTCATAATGAACCCATATACCCATCAGTGGGTATATCTGTAGATTTATTCATTCTGTCAGGGGGAGAGGTGTTTGATGTGCATTTTCATCTTTTGACCTGCCACCACTTCCTTGAACCTCAAACATGACCTTTTGAATCTTGGTCAGGGTAAATCTTTATTTTTGTATTTTCAAGCCGAGGAGCATGGAGACAGGTGAACCTCACACTCTAGTTTTCACTAGTTTGGTTTGAGTGAGCTTTGAACCTATAGCCTAACCCTCAGTCTATTAATCCCGGATGCATGCACACTGGCATGCATAATGTGGATGAGAACATTGACCTTTTAGAAATTAGATGTTAGACATTGAATGTGTTCTTTAGGAGTGTTATTTTTTTAAACCCTAAACCTTATATTTATAAACTCCTGAGTGACACATGTCCTCACAGCATATTTAGGGAATATAAATGAGTGTTACTTCTGGTCTAGGAACTGGAGATAGGTGTAAAATGCACTTTATAGGACACTTTGAGAACCAAATGGTAGTTGCCAGGATTCCTGGTTTTCACCCTGGCGACTTGGGCCTGGGTTTGACTCCCAGGTATGGGAATAGCCTACAGTAAATAAGCCTGCACTGGGGATTTTTGTGTTATCCTTTTAGCATGCCCTTTGACTACTGTACTACCTGCTGCACTGATGATAGGCATTTTTTTTATAAAGTATTAAATCAACCAATCAATACAATTGTTACCACCATTGAATGACATTCTACCACAACACAGAAATAGCATAGTGTGCTGTGCCCATGCTTTGGCCAACACCACAAGAAAGGTTAGGTAGGTGTTGGCTGGCTGCAGTTTGTCCTATCTGTCCTGGCAGGACAAGGAGAGCTGTTGTCCAGAGTAATATTTGTTGAAGACCAGGAATAAAATCATTCTCAAGTCATCAAGTCGGTTAGCTCATCATCTCTCTCTCTCTCTCTCTCTCTCTCTCTCTCACACACCACACACACACGCACGCACGCACGCACGACGCACACACACCAGACTTTCTGGATTACTGAGCACTTTTGTCAATAAGAGATGGAGACTCTCCTATTGGTCATATGGTGCACCTTAGCCTCCTATTCCTATATTATCCATATAGATTTCCATAAGTTTGATAGCTAAAACAGACTACATCACAAATTATTCTAAATTGTCAATCTCTTTAATAATTCACCTCAGTGGATCGATCTCTGGTTCTCTCTAGCCTAGAATGCGTACAGCAGTTTTACAGCAAAACGGATGTTTGTTAACTAAACTCCATTCACACTTTTTATAATTCAGCTTACTGTGGAGACACATGCTGGAACATTTTACTTTGAAATGTTTTGTAATTTCTGAGTTATTTAACTTAAACTCCCAATGCATCATGGCAATAGCACAAACTTTGGCATGCTACTAGTCCTACATACTTATGCATAGAAACCCCATTCATACCTATTTAGGTACATCTTATGGTGGACAAGTTTGCCTGAAAAGGAATCTTTGAAATGTTTCATAGTTTTAGAAATATAAGGCTTTCAAATTTGAGAAATTTATAATGGGGGTCAATGGGAGATTTTGGAGGATTTTGGCACATCAAAAAATCACTTTCTCCTACAAACTCCATTCACACTTTTTATAATTCAGCTTACTGTGGAGACACATGCTGGAACGTTTTACTTTGAAATGTTTTGTAGTTTCTGAGTTATTTAACTTAAACGCCCAATGCATTCTCAATGGCAATAGCACAAACTTTGGCATGCTCCTAATCCTACATACTTACACCTAGAAACCCCATTCAGGCCTATTTAGGTTCATCTTATGGTGGACGTGTTTGCCTGAAAATGAATCTTTGAAATGTTTCATAGTTTTAGAAATATAGTGCTTCCAAATTTGAGAAATTTATAATGGGGGTCAATG
>OOFJ01124808.1:0-13026 GCA_900323375.1 Benthosema glaciale | reverse complement strand
CCACCAAGATACCCATGTACCTGTCCAAATACTTCCTTAATGTCAATGAAGTCCACTGTCACAACACCCATAGGAGGCCCGCTATGTTTGACCAGTTTCAATTGAAACGGGCCTCAACCCTCAGGGGGTCTCCAAGCTCCGACTGACCGTCAAGCGTCAGGCGTGAGTCAACCCCCCTCCACCCATTGCCCTGTGTATTTATGTTAAGTTACGCTTATTTCCTGTTAATAACATGGCCTGGGTAAAATGTGCGGCATTGGGAGGTAAAGGGGAGACACTAGACACTTATTGTGGAGGGCCTACAGGATGAGGAGAGGTGTTGTTGCTGCCTAATTGTCGAGAGTAATGGCTGCGCACAATATATTGAACCGTCAAAATGCCTGTATCAACAGAATAATTTAGTCATAGGTATATATGGGGGCCTCATATTTGGTCTTGAAACGGGCCTCCGGATTCCTAAGGCCGCCCCTGACAACACCAGAGGGATTACAAGTTCAACTAACCATGTACAACCCAGATTCTGGACTAACAAAGGACTAAATTCATTTTGCTCCTATCCTACCAAAATGTGGAATGCCCTACCAACAGTCATTAAGACATGCGAATCCCTTGACTCCTTCAAAACCACTCTCAAAGGGCACCTACGGTTGGCTGCAATTCAAAACTGGCCTCCGTAAAATATGATTCCCCCACCCACCCAACTGACCAGATCTATACTCTTGCAGGGATCCTGCAGGCCTGGGACTGAGCCATTTCCGGTCTATATGTGTTTTGTGGATTTGGAGAAGGCATGACTGGGTCCCCCAGGAGGTTCTGTGGGACATGCTGCGGGATTATGGGGTGAAGGAGACCTTGTTGAGGGCCATCCATTAGTCGGGTAGCCGACAGGCTACCCGACTAAGTGGGAAATTTGGTTAGCTTTTTTATTGGCCTAAAATATTGTCTATATACATACCTTCATGAATCCACTTGCTGACCGGCTGTGGGTATTGACCAATTCTATTTATAGGGATTTCTTGTGACCCTACCATTAAGATCCTATGGAAGGAAAAATGTCAAACTTTCCTTTTGCTTTAAGTAGCATGTGAACATGTCAAACTAGGGCGTTGATGACATGATTCTGAATCCATTCCAAGCATTCGTTTTGCACAAAAAACACTCTGGGGCTAAAAACAGCCATAGAAGTCATGACAAATGTGATGAGGTCATCACAATTTGGGCAAGTAGCTATGGCTGTTTTTAGCCCAAGGAGTGTTTTTTGTGCAAAACTAATGCTAGATTTCTAAGGATGAATCTCTATTTCTCCTGCACTGTGCTTAGGTGATGGGTCGACTGTGGCTCAGGACGTAGAGCAGGTAATCCAATGACCCATGGGTTGGCGGTACGAATCCCGGCTCCGCCTCCTCTGTCAAAATGTCCTTGGGCAAGACACTGAACCCTAAATTGCTCCCGATGTGCTGGTTGATGCCTTGCATGGCTTCCGCAGTCCGCTGCAATCGGTGTATGAATGTGAATGTAATGCACTATGTAAGGCGCTTTGGATAAAGGTGACGTAATATATAAATGCACATTTAATATTGTTTTTACCCTGTCTGACTAAAGGGAACATTTACAAGTGTCAGGCAGACAAAAAAAACCTACGCAACAAGCCGCAAAGCCATGCTGTTCCATCAATCAAGCCCCCATGCAGTTTGTGCAGGCACTGGACTGCATCATGGAGCTAAGCAGCCAGGTGTGGGGGCTAAAGCAGCAGCTGTGCAAGGCCACACTGAAAACAAACTGAGACCAGACCCAGCATTGCCACAGGATGGCACTGCAGCACTTCCAAGACTCACAAAAATGCCTTGGCGGGATCTTTGGCACATTATGTTCTTTACCCTTATTGTCTTTTTCTTTCACAATCTATTCAAGATCACTGCTGCTGGGTTACAGTTAGATACATGATTTGCTTTGACACTAGCCCTTACACTCCAGAAATTAAAGCTTCATTTTGGGACAATATTTTCTCTAAGTAGGCTAGAGACATTAAAAGTGTGTATTTCTTAGCTACAATGACATACATTTCCCCCAGAATCTATAACACAATAATCTAAAACCAGTTTGATGATAACTTCTACACATTCTAATTGGCTATCTATTCTAAAATATGAAAACTTCCAAATCAGTTTTGGAAAACTTCAGCCATGGACTTACTTTACTGCATTGTCTGAAGAAAGCTATACCTTGTACCTGCTGTACACAAGATGTAACAATAAAGCACAACCTTGAATTCTACTTTTCTTTTCTTTTTTAAGGCCAGCCTCACTATCATCTATTATCAGGAAATTGTCCTTCCAAATAGTGGATGTTACCACACTTTTGACTCTGGCTCCTGTCTCTTGCACCCAGTAGTCCTAACCAAGCACAGCAACAAGGTTGCAAGTCAGAGTCTGTCAATCTGATGCAAGAGCCTGACTACCTGCAGTACCTGAAGCTGCTCAACAAGAAGCACAGCCTTTTGGACGGAGATGTGACTCAAAGTCAGGCTGAAGGTCACTGCTGAGCTGACAAGGAAGACCATTTGTGAAGCCATTTATTAAGGGTTCATGGAGGCACATTTTCAGCAAATTAGATTACATTGGAGTAGGATGTGTTGAGGTTGGGGTTGATGTGGCATATCTCTCAGGCACAGGGACAACAAATGAACATATTCACACCATGGCCATTATGCTCGATTCATCAGGTGGTTAAGAAAATGAACACCCCTAATTGTTATCGAAGTGTACATCAGTACATGTAGGCCTACATTTTGTTCTCCTCTGTATAAGAAATGGAGTAAGGACACCATTTTTACTTCTGCAGATTTCCAAACAGAACAAAAAGGTACAGACATAACTGACAAATCCAATTGTATTTGTATTATACTTCCATTGATGATCCAATTAGTTTTCACTTTAGTGGCCTCTGGCTGAGTGTCATCTCTAATTTAACAAGATAAAAGATACAACCAAGATCATTCAAACAACGGATGAAGTATTTCCTTAAGTCGAAGACTTCATAGATTTCTTTCCAGATTATCTCTTTTCATTTTAGGTCAATAACAGTTGTGTTCACACGGGCAGATTAAACGATGCCGAAGACACATTGAGTTGATTTGGAGCAGCTACTGTACATGCATCATTACGTCTTTGCAACGTCATGTCGCTGGCTTCCATTGACAATGAATGGTAGACTGCATCGTTTCATATGCCTGTGAGGTTTTTTTGGAGTAATTTGTTACGGAATATGCAGATCCAGAAGATCCAGTGATGGAGATGACAAGCGCATATACGCCAAGTGACAACTCTGTGAAATACAGTATGCACAAGAGAGCACAACACACAGATGTGAATTGATCAAATGTTTGCCGGGGGGCGGGCGGGAGTTACACATGACAGTGTTTTATCTAAACAGCAAACCAGGAGTAACCTGATGAACAAGCGGTTTGAATTTGGGGGTTGGACTATAGGCCTGAGGGCAAACAAACAGAATTGGCTTGTAGCCATATGAATGTAGCCAGCCTAATCATCTGCCTGAAACAACAGATGTAACATTTAATTATTCATATAAATAATATGTAACAATGTACAATAGTGTTTTTTCCCCAATAATTGAGTGCTTCTCTTTATTTCCTTGTTTTATTTATGTACACAATCATTTAGAAATCAACACACATCAAAAGAAATATGCAATTAGAACAATTATGTTGTGAACAATGACATCACAAAACAGTAAGTTCAGATAATATGGCCATTTGTGCATAAGCCACAGGGAGCATGTACTATACTACATTACAAAACAAACAAACAGGAAACAGTGTACCAGTCCAGTACCATAAAAAAAAGATGTACCAGCTACAGTATATATATAACAGTGTCAATATATTACATTCCACCACTTTACGTAAATTATACATTTCATAGCTTCTGCTCCACTACATGATGCCTCTTGTTCAAGGAACAAGAGGCACTCCTTTGTTTACATTTTGAGAACACACCTTATGTCTATATTTGATATTGTTTTGTTTTTGTCTTGCTTGTAAATATTTATGCCTAACGCTAACTACAATTTCTGGGAAGACTATTTTACATCTGTAAACTTGGGCGTGACAAAGTTGAAGCTATGTTTTGTTTTGTGTTTTTTTATTTGTAACTTCAATGAAGCATCATTAAGTACTGCAAATATTTCCTCTGGGAATGCTATTGAATAAAATGATAACCATTGGGACACCTAGCTGAATGCATGCAGACCAAGTGTAACTACTTTGTTGCACACCACTAACCAGCAGGTGATTCCCACTCCACCTAAAATAATAAAAGAAAGGTGACTTAGTTAGACTGAAGTAAATGAGTTGCTTGATATGTAGACAGAACAGAATTATTATTTTAATTATTATAGAAAAATATTTCATGGAGCCCAAGGTCCCACCCGGGACCTCTACTGATTAGCATACATTTTAGGCGGGCACAGCATGAAAACGTTGGGTCAGGCCCACCTGCTATTCCTGTTGGGAAAGCCACAAGTCGTTCCACTGGCGCTATCCATCTACTGGGCACCACCGTCACCGGGTCAGAATAATACTTCCAGATCAACGAAATCATCACAGCAGCCTGACAATAAGAACAGATAACTTTACATGTGTATATTATACACAGTAATATAATCCCTGTGCAGTATATTATACAATATACTGCAAATGCAGAGCAGGGAATGGGGAAGAAACATACAAGTAGGCTGCTCATATATAGTTTATTAGTTATCATTGAAACGGTGTACTCTAATATGAGCAATGCTTCAAGCCTAAACAGGAAACAAATCAAACAATGAATATCCAAATAACAAATTAAACTGAATGGGGTTTTATTTGTGTATATCATGTGGTTTAGAAAACTTTGTTTTCCACTTACCTGCAGGATGTAAAAGACTATATTCACCACCCATTTCATTTTAGATTGTTGTGCTGTTCTTGATTGAACTGGAAAAATAAATACATTCAATTAATTGTTGTGGTTTCTTTCCGATTCCGTGTTTTTATACTTCATTACTTTGAATATGAATTACACATGACAATTATACAGTGAATTCCCCATTTATATGTTCCTCATAACCATAAGATCACTTGACAAGCATCAGACTATAGTACACTCTTTGTATGGTATATAGCAAGGGAGGAGCTCCAACAGACAAATACCCATTATACCCATGCATGATAAGAGTACATATTGCATATACAGTAAATGCTTTTCATTCCAGACTGTGCCATATTCACCCTTGATGGACACAGCAGGAGAAAGTGAGAGACAGCTGTTTGGGAGGAGCAAGTGAGTGTGTGCGTGCGTCTGTGTGGCTACAGAGAAATGGCGGGTTTTTCACAAACATGAGGAACCATATAGGGGGCCATAAGGGCTGTACATATAGGCCATATATGTGCTGTGAATCATCTTAAAATTTACTACATATTTGGGCTTAGTATATTATTGGTTCTGGGGTTAAAGGTAACTTTGAAACACGTGTTATAGTACAACTAACTTTATGCTGTTATCTGGATGTTTAACACCAATTATGAAGCTCTGGTGAGTTATTTCCTGTGTGCAGTAGTTGAGTGTGAGGGACGGCAACATAGGCACCAGTTTTCCCCTCCCCCCAACGAACACTCGGCCTGTTATCCAAAACCCACCTGCCATTTCCCACACTTGCTGTTTTTAACATGCTAATATGCCATGGCCGAAACACAGAACACAGTGCCATCCGTTGAAAGTGTGAATAGCACAGATTTATGTCTTGCAGTTAAAGTGCTACAGGTTTTGAAAAAGGGGCCCCAGCAAGGGCTGGCTTTTACCTACCATTCACGTCTAGTGTGACACTGTATTACCTCTTGTGCCTTTACCTCAGGTTAAAAGTGTGTGAACTGACTGATTTTTTCCCCAGCAATGAGGGCCCATTGTGTATCTTACCATGTGTCTTTAGCTTGTCTGTCATCTTGTTGATTTTGCGCTCTAATCTGGCATATCTAGCAAACTCATCCATCATGCTTATTGAAGAGTGTTCCTTCTTCATCTCCTGTATCTCAGCCCTCATCTCACTCTCTTGCTCAGCATCCTTTTGGAATATCTTGGACAGCTTGAAAAGAACACAGTAACCTGTAAAAACAAACTACAGCCTAGTACTGACCAACAGCTTTAACCTGATAACTATCATATAGGCTGATCTTTGTAAAGTACAATCATATCCATGCAGTCCTTAATGGTTGACTGAAGACCAGAAGTGTGTTCAAACAAGCCATACATAAAACTGCTGCAGTTTTTCATCACGGGGCCATTGACTGTCATGCTATTGGTCTGCAAAGTGCAAAGCTTCTCGATATTCAGCCATTTGTTAGCTATCTTAGCATACGTTAATATAGGAAATAATGTCACCAACTGAAGAAAAAACTATGCAGGGCGAATAATGCACAAACAGTACAAAAACATGTTGTTCTTACGAAACCACACCCTCTGTGGTTACATTGTTTGAAGCTAGCCATTTATTCCTGGCCAAGGTAGCCATTGGCCTGTGTTTACTATAGTAGCTATAGGCTAGGCAGCTAGACTGCCTGGCTTTAGAGACATCAAACTACGTTGACACGCATTCATAAAACCTACGATGTGAATGCACTTCATTGATTCAACGACAAATTAATCAGAAACCCCTACTTACGAAGGATGATATGGTTGGTAACAGTGTTTTCATTAGATTGCATAGAAAGACAGAGCCCAACACCAGAAACCAAGCGCAACCAGCCGCCATGTTTTCTTTTCACTAGTCGTCAACATTTCTGTTCCCGCAACTGCCTGCCTGCCTGCCTGTGTATGCCGGTTGCTCTTCAACTAGTCACAATGATGGGATACAAGTGACATTTCTGGGAAATCTATTCAGAATATTATTATTATTGTAATAATCACAAGTATGCAAGTGATACTTGCAAAATGTATGGTAATAACAAATAAACGTTTTATGTTGAATAACTTGAATTCATGTTTTGAACCGAGTATGCAGTGGAAAATGGATTAGTGTTGTTTGAACTTTGAATGTTTTTAACCTGAATAACACCAAACAAAAACAAATCTGAAAAAAATCCATGATTGATTGTGAAAAATGAGTGTAGTGTATGTGTGTGTGGGGGGGCTGGGGGTCTGTTACAGCCTAGGGTTGATTGACACACCGAGCCGACCATACATGTTGCTTGCTATGGTTTAAAAACGTGTTGCCTAGAGCCCAGAGCCAATCAGTGGGGTCGGGGGTGGGACATGCTGCCTCCTGCCCGTGAGGTTGGTTAGGATCAGGAATACAATATACAGACTGGGGATCCAATCCGGTTTGAGCTAGTTCTGCTACCGATGGAACATTTATGTTCGTAAGTTACAGTGTGTTCCCAAGGTATAGACTAGACTGAGCGGGGTGACACCGAGTAGTATAGCTCTCTGTCTCTCTCACGTTTGTCCTACTGTATAGCTGAGCTGCTTCTGCCTGCCAGTTGTTTTTCTTTGTCTGCTCGACCAACACACACAAGCTACAGACACCATGCCGAAAAGGAACAGCAGAGTAAGTGGACAAGTGCACAATTTGTTAAAAATAATGGTACAGTTGATAATTTCACAATTCACACGTTTAGTTATATTGTTTACCTTTAGTTTTTTTGTTTTAACTTCACTTGTTTACTTTGTATGAAGTACTATGATTATGTGCATGCATGCTTAAGAATGAGGTTGGAATGTGTGGTGTTGTAGCACGTTGGTTGTGTTTAGGGTCTACCCTGTTGATATGGAAGTGGCGCCTTTTTACTTAGTGCAGAGGGGGACGCTAATCATTGAACCGGTTTGCATTGTATTACATAAGTATATGTTTGTTGCTTCACTTTGTGTTGAGTTTTGGTCGTTTTTTATCGTCATCACATTCTCTGGCGTAAATGGCTAATTAGGCTTCTCAATGAGATCAGACAAAGGGGTGTAACCACTAAGCCATGTAACATTGCATGGCACCGTTGCGAAATACGTTTGCTTATGGACATTGTTAATCGTGTTCCATAAGATAGTTTTATAACTTGCACGGTTGTACGAGTACGGTCGATATAACTGGAATCCACGCCGTCCACTTTTTGACCCGTGTCAAGTATGAAGCGCGACACCATTATGGGGGGAGAGGTCTTTTCTTTTGAGTGTCATGGCAGCCGATGCATGTTCCTAAAGCATTTGGCACCGTCCTTCGACGGCTTTGTGTCCCTGAAAAACCCTGGCCATAGTAAATGTCGACGTCTGTGTCCTTAAAACAAAGTATAGGGATGTGTTGGACTGATTAGACTAGACGCCGTTTGCGCGTTTTTGTTTTTACTCGCCACTGGTGCTCAAAGGTATTTTCGTGTGGTTAGTCGTCAATATACGTATATCGCACGAGTCTCCTTGTGGGGATACTTTATTGATTCGCCTGGGAATCGTAATTGCAAGTAATGGCGGGAATAAAGTCGATGTGTTGACGTAGACTGGTTGTGTTTCTATCTTAAACTCTCTGGAACACATACCCGTGTGTTGGTGAATGGAGAACGCACGTGGGGGCGGGGCAGCGTTTTCCCTCCTGTACATGCAGTAGGGCTAGAGTAACTTTCGAATAACATTTACATTATATCAGAACTTATTTACCAAAGTGCTTACATTACATTGGGCGAATTTGGCGCTAACAATTACAACTGCGTTCTTTCTTTTTCTCCTGTTGGTTATGTCACATATTCCCCTCCCCCACGTCGACGTTACATAATTCCTCCTTTAACTTGTGGGGTGTGGGGGGCACAGCATGTGTGCCCATCCCCCTCTAGCATTACACACCCACTTTGCTCACTCATGAATGTGGGTTTGTTGTTGCTCTTTGGCTAACTTATTTCTTGTCTCTTCCACAGAGTAATGAAGTTGAGGAGGAGGTTAGTATTTTAAGCTCACAAAATATTGTTTGCACATTGCTATACTGCTTTTGATGTTTAACTAAATGAACATTTTGTTCTGTTTTGTCTTCTAGCCAAAGAGAAGATCTTCTCGGTTATCTGCGGTAAGTTCAGCAAAGCCCATGTTGTTTTCTGCGTAAATTGAGGATAATTATTAAGATTGTTTCGGTTGTAATTTGACTTAACATTCTGTATTTTTATTTGTGCAGAAACCAGTGGCAGAGCCCAAAGCCAAGGCAAAGGTAAGACAGTGTTGAGTTTCACCACTAGGGGTGTTAGACATGCGTATTATTTTTGCAGACTATTGCATAGAGGCCTATTGTGCATCTTATGGTTGTTTGTTTTGGGGATTTTAGCCACAGAAGGCGGCACCTGCCAAGCCCAAAAAGACGAAGGAAGTCGTAGAAAAGGCAAAGCCAGAGGAGAAGAAGGAAGAAGAGCCTGAGGTTGAAAAGGAAGAGGAGGCCCCAGCAGAAAATGGAAAATCTGAACCAGAAGCAGAGGCTGAGGCAGAGGCTGAAGCAGAGGCTGAGGAGGTATTGTAGATTAATTATTTCACACAGATCATGTTGAAATTTCAATTGCATCATAACTAAATGATATGTATATAGATTTGATTTTGGTGAAGACTATTTATTCCAACTCTATTCTCCAGGAGGCTCCTGCAGCAGCAGCAGAGGAGGAGGAGGAAGACGAGGAGGAGGAGGAAGTAGATGGAAAGGAAGATGAAGCTGATGCGAAAGAGGATGATGAAGCAGCAGAGTAGAAGCACCCCTAACCTATTCACCAGCGCTCCCTGTACCTCCTTTCTTGTATAATGCAGAGGATATTTTTTATCGACTATTTTCTTAAGAAAAAATCAGCAAGGTTTTTAGTGGCATGATTGTAGAAACACATTTTTAAAATACAAAAAAAATATACAAAAATAAAAAATACAATTGAGAAAGATTGCATTGTATCTTATGGCTTCACATTGTTTGAAGGGAAGGTTTTGGTTGAGTTTTTGTTTTGTTTCTTTTTTTGTTTTTGTTTTCTTTTTTTGTTTTTTAAAGAGGGAGAGTGCAGGTCGCAGCTATCTGCATGACATTCAATCATGCCTATATCAGGAATTTGTTAAGCTGGGAGAGTTGCCTGAAACATTCCAGAGGCTATGAGGGACTGTATCTGTATCCTGAATTGTTTGGGGGTTTTATACACTCTAATACTCATTTGTTTATGATGGGGGGGAGGGTTAGTACGGTTGTTGACTGTTAAAGCTGTGCTCTATGTTATGTCATTTATTCCTCATGCAATTTGTTCTAGAATTCACTGTCCTATTTAATCATCACACTCACTAGTACTGGAATCTTGTCAGGCCCATCTGCGCTTTGTGAATTGCTTTCTGTTTGGCAAAAACATTGAAATATTATTTGTATAGCTGCTGTGAAGTAAGGGTTTCTTCTCTTCCATAATTTCATTGATTTCAAATGCAGTATGTGACGGTACATTGTGAGGATGGTTAAATGGGTATGTGTTCTTTGGCCAGGCTAAAAACACAACATGCATTACATTGTTAATCATGCTGGTTGTAGCTTGTTCATTTTGGATGCTGATAATCAAATTACTGTGATTTCACCTCATAAGTGAATATAATGCCAGAAGTTGCCGGACATCTGTTGTGGTCTTAGGATTTATTTACCATTGTACAGTTTTCTCAGTTTTTTTTTGTAGCTGTATCTGTGTTATGACTGGTATGAAATGCCAATTAAAATGGATGGAATTTCAATTACTCTTTGTGTTTTCATTACAAAGTAAATGTACAGGTAGGGGAAAATTTAAGATAACATTTCCTTGAGTTTTTTATTACAAAAATAAACAGGAGCTACAGACATTTAAGCTAAAAAGAAGAAAGCCCATTTGTCAATGAATAGGTTTGTATTGACCCAGGTGTAACGTAACAACTATTAATACTTTACATTATAGACTATAGTTATAGGTCTCACCCTCAGATTTTTTTGCTTTAACTTGTATCTCTACAGTCAATGTTGATAGAACACTGTCTGGCAATAACATGTCATCTATAATCTACAACGCTCAACGTTACTGGATAAAATGGGATCGTTTAATTTGCTGTGTACAGTACTTGGTTTTGAACTCGCTTGGGTTACATTGTAAAATAAACCTAAAGACTGCAGCTCGCTTTGTCTTTGTTGTAGTAGCAGAAGCCAGGAGAAGAAAGCGTTCTTCCCCACCCCCCGTTTCCTTTGCTGTGTGGCGGAAGTAGGCGAAAGTGGGAACAACAACCGTGCGGGCTAACCTTACGCTAACCGTGGAGCGGAGGTTAGTTGCACAGCCATGCTGCAACTGAAATGATAGTATATCGCATAATATATTTCATTATGTTAATTACTTTCAATATTAATACCGATTAAACGAATTTTCATCCACCAAATCGCGGCCGATTCAATGGCCAAAAATCCTAAAATTTCCTCCATGTCAGGTAATGTAGGCCCTCACCCAAGTGACTGACTGATGGAGTATTGATTGACACCTAGCCAACTCCACATAATCCACATTTGTCAATTTTTTAAAAGTGTGTATTATCTAATTGATTGTGAGGTGCCCAGTGCCCACTCTTCCTCTAGCCTATCCAATCTGTTACAGTAATAATGTGTTGATTGATTGAAAAAATGTCTTGGGTACAGTTCAAGGAAAGTACAGCTCAATACAAAATCTGCTAAGAGGATAAAATCACAAAACACACTGTCAATTCTGGGGGGACTAACTTTTTTTTCTTTCTTTTCATTGGTCATTTTCGAATTGCAGCAACCCATGCTCTTTGAGAGCAGTTTATGTAGCCTACGGGTTAATTGATCACACTTGATCTACTTGAATTATATAGAGCATAAAACTAACATAACTTTGGGACGCGCCGTCTAGAGTTTGAATGGACAGGTAGCAGTCAAAAGGGAGACTTCGCAGAGGAAGGACGGGTGGGGATGGATAAACATATTGAATATCAGAACAGGTCAGCTCCATATATGGAGATCTAAGGGTTTGAGGTCAGTTGTAGAGTTGCTGGCTGGCTCCATATATGCAGATCTAGGTGATGATCCAGTCTTCTCCATGTATGGCTATCCAAGGTTTAATGAGTGTTGTGATTCATTCTTCATATATGGAGATGGAGTGTATCACACGGTGTGACGGACTGACTGGCTGACAGGTTTTGCATGTTCTCCCCACAGTCTCACGAGTATCACCACTATTTATCACCCAACTGCTGTCAGACTGCTGAACAAGGTGAGGCATAAGCCACTGTAGGCTGGTCTCAGACCTACCGGTGGATCATTCCTAGAAGAAATTACTTGGATTTTTAGCTCTTTCTTGGGCCTCTGTGGATTAGACAGATATGTGCCTTTTATCTTTGCTCTTATCTTATCCACCTACTTGTGGATTACACCAATGTCAGTCAGCTTTATAGTGATTCTGCGGCCGTCACACACTGACATTTTGCTGACGTGTTTTTTGTCTTTTTTTCCTTCTTTTATTCTAGCACCATAACAAAAACGAATTTCACCCAATTATTTACTTCTGTAAACCTGTGACGTGACAATAAAGCTCTAAGCGCTAAAATATAATTCTGCATCACCCTCCCTGCCCGGCTTACCTCGCACGCACACAGTGCACATTGACTTTACCACTCAAATTGTCCAATGTTTTCACCTTTGTAAAATTCATGTTTGACAAAGTGAGGGGAGGATGAAGAAGGAGATCAGCCGGAGAATCGGAGCGGCAGGGGCGGTATTGCAGTCGCTGTACCACACTGTTGTGACGAAAAGAGAGTTGAGCCAGAAGGCAAAGCTCTCTGTCTACCGAGCAATCTTCGTTCCTACTCTAACCTATGGTCATGAAGTGTGGGTCATGACCGAAAGAATAAGGTTGCGAATACAAGTTTTCTCCGACGGGTGGCTGGCATCTCCCTTAGAGATAGGGTGAGAAGTTAAGTCACGCGGGAGAGACTCGGAGTAGAGCCGCTGCTTCTTCGCCTGGAAAGGAGCCAG
>OOFJ01124795.1:0-13071 GCA_900323375.1 Benthosema glaciale | reverse complement strand
AGACTAATATCACTGTGTAGATATTAGTCTGGCCACGATTCAAAGTGAGATTTTATTTCCGAGGGGCAGTTCCAAACAGCAAAAAAAGTCTCACTTTGAATCGTGGGCTCTGATTGGTCCATCACAATTTTGGGCTCAGGGAAATATAATTCAAACTGAGGAGTGCCAGACCTAATCTGCCCAGGGATTTTTTTCCTGTGGCAGTTTAGGCTGGTTTCCAGGCTAATTTGAGTTCAAACGGGTAGGAATCATTACATAAGAGTCATGTGAAGACTAGTACGTAAAACGTTACATCAGACCAGTGCTGGAGAGTGCGTATAAAAGGGGATGCAATCAGAGAATCAATCACAAGTATTGGATCATCTTGAAAAGACCTCACACCACTCAGTTCACACGGGTGTGATTTTTATTTTGTGAACTCATCTGAACAATGATAGCCAAGGAAAGAAATCTCTGTCCTGGTTAGTTTTGATGATTTTCTGCCTCAAATAGAGCGAGACAGGAAACAGGCCAGGGAGTGACATGCAGTAGGGTAGCCAGTACACTGATAGCATCTATCTGCAATTTGCAACTGGTCATATCAATCAATCAATCAATCAATCAATCAATCAATCAATCAATCAATCAATCAATCAATCAATCAATCAATCAATCAATCAATCAATCAATCTTAATTTGTCTCTATGTTACAGTTACCCATCTGTAGTAAAAGGGACAAATACACTCCCACCAGAATAATTCTTGATGGACAACCATAATGATTCAGAGGAGCCTGTCCAGTGTGCTAACTGTGACCCAGAAAGCACCGGCGAAAAGGTACTGAAATACTCTTTTATATCTTAAGCTTTTTCTGCAATTCGAAAATGGCCACTATAAAAAAGTTAGCGTCCCTCAAACAAGGAGGGGCCTGGGGCCTATAGACCCCTGGGGGACTATTGTCAACTAAATATATGGTTTACCGTTTATGTTTCTAAAGTATAGCATCTGGAAATTATGCTAATACGTCTGTCTGTCTGTCTGTCTGTCTGTCTGTCTGTCTGTCTGTCTGTCTCCCACTGACAGGAAACAGTTGTGATGTACTACTGCAATACTTGTAGCCAGCCACTCTGTGAATCCTGTAGAGAATCAACTCACATGGCCAGAATATTTTCCCTCCATGACATCGTACCTCTGGCCAAACGCACCAAAGCAAGTCACAGGAAGTGCTGTGAGTGCCGTGTGCACTATGCCTCAAACACAGAGCCTGCGTACTAACTACTAAAGCTACATGCTGGGCATGTCATAACGGGCCGTACCTTCAGAGAGAAAAAAGACGGATCTACAAGGTTGTAGATATCTGCTATTGTTGTAAGCTTGTAGATTGGCTGTTAGGCTGCTTGTAGATATTTTTGGTGAAGGTATTTGGTATAGAGCAGAGGTGCCCAAAAGGTAGATCTGATCTACCAGTAGATCACAAAGGCTGTGCAGGTAGACCACATGACATTCCCCTGAAGTTATATAATTGTCTTTATGTACAGTCAGTAACACCATCACAGCTATTCCAAACCCCCCTCAGGTACATTTGAAAGCAATGGGATAATATTAGTTTTGACTGGTAGATCTTGTTGAGCCAGTCATTTTGAAAGTAGCCCTCAAGTCAAAAAGGTGTGGGCACCCCTGGTATAGAGGGAAACGTAATGGGACCAAGTATAGACCCCAGGGGGACACTAATGATGATAGGGTTTTTAATTATTAATTAAGTGCTTAATTACAAGCCTCAAGGTCACAAAAGAAAATTAGCATTTTCTTTTTTTGTTATGTTGTATAATCATTTCCTACATGTATGTACTTTTACTGTAAACATTTGTACTTTATACTTTTTCATGACACCAGCAACCCAAATTAGCTAGGCTACATATTCTGTAGGCTACAGCTACAGGACAGCCATGAATTGAATTGAATTGAATTGAATTGAATTGAATTGAATTGAATTGAATTGAATTGAATTGAATTGAATTGAATTGAATTGAATTGAATTGAACAGTGTTTTCTCTACAGCTCTCCACCAGGAACCATACATTCTTTTCTCGACAGAAAATAAGTCAATGCTTTGCGTTAAGTGCTTCAGAGACATGGAAGTGTGAGTAAATACTGGTAGTTTATTTGAATCATATGGCACTATTCTATTCTATTCTATTCTATTCTATTCTATTCTATTCTATTCTATTCTATTCTATTCTATTCTATTCTATTCTATTCTATTCTTTAATTATTTTTGTTTATCACAGGGAGAGCCGGAAACACTGCATTGACATTGAAACAGCTTACTTGCAAGGCTGTGAGATATTGGACCAGGCAGTATTGGTGAGCATGACAATTTAAATTATAGTCACGCCACATCTAATAATCAGGGAAATAAGTATATATAGTTTATAGTTAATATAATTAGTATATATATAATATAGATATAAATAAATGTTTTCACAACAGGCAGTGATGGAGCTTCAAACTTCAGCTCGAGAGGCTATTGTCCTGCTCAAGGCTAATATAGGAGAGGTGTGCCTGAATATGGAGGAAGAGGAGAATGCAATCTGCACTGCGTTCAACAGCTTGCAGGTGAGATGAAACCTCTGGGATCAAAATCTTGTTGTACACTCAATTACATAACTAGGTCAGAGAGGCATATTGTCAGTATCAGCCGAGAAACAAGTTCTAGCGGAAATGTATAGAAAACTATTAAGTCATTTCCTGTGATTGACAAAACATGATCAGACTTGTTGTATTATCCTATCTATTCCCATCAGGTACTTGCAACAAAATGTAAGACAATAATATATTACATTTTCATATGCCATATACTGTATAATCCACGTCTAATAGTAGTAGCAATATAAGTTCCTCACTGCTATTATTGTTGATTACCTTGTCTTCACCACTGGGTGTCTCTGTTGGTCTTATTGAGAAATGAGCAGCAGTGTATGTCTTGCATATCATTAACAAGCCACATGAGGGAACCAACCTCATACTGTGAAATATGTGAACATGTGCTCTTTTTTTCAATGTTCATCTTCATTAGAAGTTATTGTGCTGAAGGCCATTTTCACTGCAGGGTAATGAATGAATAACCTTGTTTCTATGCTCAAACTGACAGAAAAAACTAGCCGAGAGAAAGGAGAATCTGCTGAAAACAGCAAAGAGGTAAATTATATATCTATATAATTAGTACACATAAGACCTAAGAAAATGTTCATTTGTTACCATTATGCCAGGCCAGGGCCACACTATTTACCAGTGAGATGCTATTATTCTGCTGTCACAGGTCTTTTGGGGAGGGATTGTTCTTCAGTTGTGCTACATCTTTCATTATGCTTTAAGGTGATGAATAGAACACTAGTTGGTTGAGAATAATCTCTCCTCTCACCACACACACATTTAATTCTGCCCCAAGATGAAAGATGTGGTACTATTAAGCTTGATTGGCAGGGCAGCACAACAGGGAGGACATACATTACAGTAGGCCTCCTACTGTTATGTTATGGTCATCTCAAATTAATGTAGCCAACCATAAAGTATATACTTTGTGAAGTTCAAGACAAGCTGCCAGTGGGCGTGGCCTGAAAACACGAGGCCCCCAGTCCTGCACTGTAAATATAAAAAAAAAGGTCTAATAATAGTGCCTCCCATGTGGATTTTAGACCCCACATGGCCAGTCTGTTGTCTATGACATATACATACAGTATGACGCCAAATCTGGGCAAGGTTTCAGCCTGATCTGACCCCCCTTTGTGTTCCATTATAATCCAAAAATATAAAACATTTGTACACTGAGACACTATGTTATGAGAGATTAGCCCCGGACAGGCAATCAAACAGATTCATTTGTAGATGGTTAGCCATGCTTTAAAAATGGTGTACATTATAGGGTGACCATTATGGGTTCATTGAATTGTCCCTTGTACGAAAACATTACCCTTTCCCAGGTACAATGTAGGCCTATTTTAGGTCTCTTGTAGGCATTGGTTCTCAATGTGGACCTATAAAAATGTCCTGGGTTCAACTCCAATATGCAGCAAACATTGAAATGGAGTCAAACTCTGAAATGTTGACCATTATAGTTTGGGTGCAGGCCAGAGTTTGATTCCATTATAGTTTGGGTGCAGGCCAGAGAGTCCTGGATCGATTGTTTGAATATTGTCATGATTTTACAGTGATTGCATGAACTTAACCAGGATGCCGAAACTTTTAACGCAACGATGTCTGGGTTGTAAGGCCAGACATCGCTGAGAAAATCTGGATTGTAAGGCCAAATATCCTGTCTCGTAACAGGGAGGGCAAAAAAGGCTCTCGCGGGGAGCATAGAAAATGCTGTTAGTTTCTAAATCTCTCAAGGTTCAAGGTTGTACTTTATTGTTACATCTTGTGTACAGATACATAAGAGTAAGACTTATTTTTGTTTGGCTTCCTTACAGATAATGCAGCAGCATATAGATAGTATAATATTCAAACAACAAAAACACAGCAAGCACGGCAAACAAATGGACAGAATAAGAGTGCAGAAAAGAGCATTGAGCATTCAAGAGTAAATAATAAGGAATAAAAAATATTAATAATCGGATAACAATTTATATCGGATTATATCGGATTCGACTGGGTGCTTGTCACAATGATGACGATGCCAGTCAACTGGATACGTGTCACAATGATACAGAGATATGGGCCATTGGCCTGATGTTAGCACTAGATATCTCTGTTGTCTCCACATATTGAGCTCTAGGTGAAAGCCTTTGTTACAATAACACTATTTCTATAATAATGGTTAGAGCTAGATAGCAGTGGCTTTTGCGTGAAATTGCTAATTCCATCTTTTGTTTTGCAATGCATTTCTCGTGATTTTAATTTCCCAGCAAGCCATGTTTTATTGCAAAGATTGTTGCACACTATGCACAGCCCATCTAGAATCGCTCTCTTAAATTTTGAGAATGAGATTCCATCGAGTAGTGAGGGTGAGGATAAGATTCCGGCAATCAGGAAATCTAATCATGCTAGTGTGGTACACATTCTAAATCCCACTGATACAGTATCCAGTAGCTAGTTTTTTGTCAACTTTTCAATACTTGTATTCCTCTGCTATCACAAGACCTTGAAATTACAATAAATCATATTTAATTAGTTAGCTATCAGTCCTAGTCTATATGGTAACCGGGAACACTCGCCCCCATTTTATTTGCAGACCACTCGCCCTCAGCCTCCTCTAGTCTATACTGTACATGTTATACAGCCAGGTTATAGCCTAGGTATATACAGTATTTCTGCAGATAAATTGTTATCAAGTAAGGGAATGTCCACATGGTTGACTACCTCTGATATACATATAGTGAACATTGTAAAATACAATACACAATACTGTAGTACGGTATAATGCTGGGGGACAAAAGACAATTCAAAATGTGATCTTTACAGCCCATATGTGTAAACGGTAGTGCTAGTGTATCTTGTATCACTGTTTTGAGTTCAGAAGTCTTGTGGTCTGTGTTGGTTGGCCTATAATTGACATGCCCAGAATAGGGGCGCTATAGTGTTCATGTGGGTAAAATTAAGGTTGTTATCCCCGACACAACAATGTCAGAGCTCTCACTTCATCCCTTTAGTCCGTAATACCATTCTCTGTAATCAGGCTCATGACGGCTCAAACGTTATGGTGTAGTTTGAGCTGTGTGTGCATGGACACACAGCTGTGAGTGAACAGGGAGTACAGGAGGCGGTTGAGTTACCGTACACATCCTTGGGGACACCCTGTGCTCAGAATCAGTGTGGAGGAGGAGGTGTTGTGCCTATCTATAGTTGCTCCGGCGGTGTTGAGTCCTAGGTCTCTGAGCTTGGCGACAAGTTTGGAGGACACACGCTGTGTTGAGTGCTGAACTGTAGTCAATGAACAGCTTCCTGACTAAGTAGAAACTCCTTTGGAGCCCACGTTTTAAAATATGTGTCACTCTTAAACTCGCACTCAGTATTTCACTGTGTGCGTGCGTGCGTGCGTGCGTGCGTGCGTGCGTGCGTGCGTGCGTGTTGATATCTGGTTGCACTCTGGGATCTTTAATGAGATTCTTTTGTACCCTCTGTCCTCCATCTCTCTCAACCCTCTGCCTGGAAGCAGCCACTAGGCTTGTTTCCCGGAAGGGTGTTAGAGGCTATTTTTATGTCACAGTCTGTCTCTATGTGTCCGGCCCTGCCTTTGTGACACTATGTTTGTTATAGGAGAAGACAGATAGATTGGGTCCTGGCTGGATATGTGGAGTGTTTGAGATTGTGTGTGTCCACTGTCGGGTCCCCCCGTGAATGTCGGAGACAATAGATAGTACAGGTGTAATGTTACATTAATTCCGTGTTTGTCTTTTGCAGTCAACACGAGGAGAAGGAGCAGGCACTAAAGAACCAGCTCTCCCACCTTGCTGCCCTCCTACCAACCCTCCAGGTAGTGCACAGTCAAATTTAACTCAGAGGATGAATACAATTACCATAGTTAAACTAGGAAAATGTGTTCCTCAGAGCTCTCCCTCTGGCCAGTGCTTGTGGTCCAGCAAAGTTTGGAATCCACCAGTCACAGATGGAAATGGGTATGGCTTATTTGGGGAGTTGAGTAAAAATCCAAGAAAATAATCGTATATGACCCATGGTTCAAGACCTATGCGGCAAAACCTGAATCTGCCTGTTATAGCGCCACCTCGAGGCCGATTGGAATGTTTTTTATTCCTGCATTTTCTTCCTTGGCCTAGTGGGGATGTGCGTGCAAAGTGACGCTGTGTTCATGATTTGAGGCATTTTGTTCAAAACAGTCCACACCTGGAAACTTTGGAGGCCTGGAAAGTTTGAAAACCAGAATGATTGAATGATTTTAATGAATTACTGCAGTCTGCTGGGAGATCATTATATTGATTACTGTCTGTCAGTCTCCCATAGTCCTTCCAATACAGCCTGTTTAAAATTCCCTTTTGGTGTTTGAAGGTTCACCTTGTCACCTGCTCTGCTTTCCTAAACTCAGCCAACAAGTTTGAATTTCTGGACATGGGCTATGTGAGTATGCTCAAAAGGAGATAAAACTGTGATGGCGATGTTATCGCTATTGTCATAATAGAGTCCCAGCACTACTTCAATCGATAAATGTATTCTATTGACTCAGATAAAGTTATCAGCTAGACCGAATTGTACTCTGAATGGAGGCTCTTCATAAATGTCTCGGCTCACTGAATCATGCCAGGATAATCTTGCTCACACAGCAAATCATGGAACGGCTGAAGGGAATTGTGAAACTCCCTCATCCAATGATCAGACCAGTGCAGAGCAGCAAAGTAAGTGTATGACGTGTGAATGTAAATGCATATCCATACATGTAAATCCATACTGATGATCAAAAACAAAAATGATGAATGCATTGCCTGATCAACATCAAACTTCAATCACATATTGAGGGGCCTGTAAACGCTGTCTGTTGCAGAAGCATGGCCCCCAACACAAATGTTTATCATGTAGTGCCATTATAAAAGCAATTTGTTTCAAAGGGCATTGAAAATGTGTGGTACATTCCAAATGTCCTTACATTGAGGTTGTCCTCAACACACCCTCATTTTTCCCCATGTCAATTAAATCCACAATAGTTCACAAAATATGCATTAGCCTAGCTTTCAACCATCATTTATACATTTGTTAAATGGCCCTGTCAGTCTCTCATCAAATGCATATTGCATTTCCACTAATTGAGATTAATGTAATTGAGTATAAATATGAGTTAGACTTGCACTGACAGTGTGACAGTGCCCTGTTTACTGTCAGACCAACACAGACTACCAGAATGAGTTTGCACAGTGTCTTGACCCTTTACTGTTGCTGGGGCAACGGCATCCATCCTGTGTCACTGCATCCAATGAAGCTGCAACATCCAGTGCTGCTACAACGTGGTAAGATCGTAATTCTCTTCTGTGTTATTGTCTTATTGTTTGTCTGAGCATGTATTATATTATTGGACGAGATAGAATATCTCTATCTATTGTAGGCCAGCCATTAGGAGTGATGGACAGGTCAGGGGGACAACCTTTTCCAAATTTGGCACCTCATCCACACCCACTCGCCCACCACACTCACTCACCCAGTCACCCTTAGCTCTAATACCAACATAATGTGTATTATACATTGTAGAGAGAGAGAGAGAGAGAGAGAGAGAGAGGAGCCAGCTTAGGTGGTTCGGGTTTGGGCATCCATGGTTAGGATGCCTCTCGGGCGTCTCCCTAGGGAGGTCCTTGAGGCACGTCCCAATGGGAGAAGAACCGGGGGCAATTAAGGCGCAGTTTGAGGAATCACATCGACTCACTGGCCATTGAACGCTTCGGGATCCCCCAGGAGTTAGTTACTAATGTTGCTCTGGAGAGGGAAGTCTGGAGCTCTCTGGTGTTGCCCCCGCGACCCGACAACGGATAAGCGGGTGAAGATGGATGGATGATGGTATTTTCAGTGAGTCAGTGGCTAAATCGTTGCACTTCATCCCCTTTCAGGGTCAGACATAGACCTTTTACATGCCCCCACCCACCCACCTGTACCCTTTGCCACCCTAACGGTGCACGCCTAATCTCCTGTCCATGTGCCTGTCTTGAGCAGAGGAATTCCTAGTATCCTTTTATGATGGAGCCATTAACGTTTGAGCCTTCCAGCGAAACAATGTCATTTGAATATCACTTTGAAAGTCTTCCAAGTGCCCGCATACCGCTGACCAGGAAATGTCACACTTTCAAATGCTCCGATGTGAAAATCCCCCAAAGGGTTTTGGGTGTATGGTGCATAGACAGGGATAACCACAGCAAGAGGAAAGGAGGCGCCATGCTGAGCCCCGAATCCCTGATGTCCATCTGCTCGTAAACTCTGGCCATTGATGTGTTTACGTAACTCACCTTGTTGAACAGGATGGGGGGGGGGCCTTGATAGGTGGCAGGCTTCCTGCCCCTAGCCGTGCCACAGGCACATCTAAAAACAGTGTATGGATGGGTGCGTAGAGAGATGGATGGATGTGGAGAAAGGTGGACGATTCACGGTCCTGGAAAGAGATGTTTTCAGCCATAGTCAATGGGAAATCAGTGGGAAATAGTTGAAACATTACTTCCTGTATAACGTTCTTCAAGAAACATTTGTTGATGTATAAGTACAGTGATATGCAACTAAGGAATTGACCACTTACGCCCTTTATACTCCGTTGAATGGGATCCCCCAGGGGTCTGTACTTGGTCCCCTCATTTTCCCACCCTCTACATCAAATCTCTTCCCCCCCAACTTTAGCTCAGAGTGTCATCTTGTTAGGCTCAATTTACACCGAATATTTGCCTATATATACACAGAATGTTCACCTGTTATGACATGCCTAGAACAGGGACACTTCATATGGTTAATAACAGTAGTTAGATTATCTCTGTCTGCCTTCATGTGGACACCATTGACATACTCCCCCTCACCAATTTTCCACATCAATCAGTCCCAACTGTTCACAGGTCTGTATGCCCCCATGCAAGTGCCAGTGTAGTACGGCGTAGTCCAATATTGCCTTTGCAGCTATAGTCTCACACCATGCCAATGCCGGACAAGAAGTGGGCAGCGATTGGTGGTGGGCCTGCCGGCTGACTGACTGGCTGGCACTATTTTTATCAGAATTTCACAGAACTCTCCAGGATTGATCTGGAGGAGGGCACAGACTGCAGTGGTGGGCTGGGGGACACATTGTTCCATTTCACTGATGCCACTGCTTTAGCTAATGACAAAGGTTTTAGACTATAGATCACACTGCCTCACATATGGTCGCACACACTCGTTGCATGTGTCCGGGCAAGGGAGCAGGGACAAGTACCACCTAGAAACAAGGTAAAGGTTTTGATTTGATTTTGTCTTTTGAGGGCAATGTGTATGGTCTTATTGGATAGTAGTTTAAGAAATGGCAAGATATAGAAGAGATGAGAACAAGAGGAAAGGAGGATTTGTGACAGTGTTTGTGACTGAGATTTGAAACGATGATGGCATTTCTGAGTGTTTTATACTGTACTTAGACGAATCTCTGGAAAGTGGAAGCTTTATTATATAAAGTAAAGCTATCAATGGTGTGAGTAGTATTTGGATATATCACACTAGCACACATGTTGCTTTTTAACCAATACATTTGTCATTACACAATACACATAATAGTACTGTACTACTGTCCCTACATTTTCTCTTCTAGTCTGTGTTGTTTGTCTGAGGGATACAACCTTTGTGCAAAATGGTGCTAGAAACAGCAGACAGGGATTGGTAGCATAGTGCCATGTTGGCACAATCTTTTATCAGAATTTCACAGAACTCTGCAGGATTCATCTGGAGAGGCTTACATGCAGCACGGTGGGGTAACTTTGCTTTAGCTACTGACAAAGTAGTTTAATTGGTGTCTCTGTCTGGATGTAGACAACCTGAGCCTGGTTGCTAGCCTTAGAGGGATGGGACACATTATGGCAGGGTGAGAGAGACACTCTTGTATCAGCCAGATATCATAGTAGTGCTCCAGGGGTTGTGCTCTGTTGGGAAATATACCAGGCATAAGGAAAGGGCCTAGTGGATGTGCTTTGACTTGGCTGTAGGCCACGCTGGGCAAGACCTACGCTGTAAGAGGGTATCATTTTTTGGGGCGTGAAAGTTTGCGGGATTTTGGCGGAAGTACCACTCAAGGAAAAGAAGTTCACGCTTTACAAATCAGTTTACCTTCTCAGTGAATTGTGATTGTTGTGATTGGTCTAAAAAATATCGTATCTGGGCCGGAAATGGCCCGACACTTCCGCCGATACCGCAGTTTTTATTTAGTGTGAACCGATTGTGTTGTTTCTGGTCGATCTGGTGTGGTAGTAGATTTCATACCGAAGACACCGTCTAATACAGACACAAATCCTTTGTGTGGTTGTGTGTACCGAAGGACCTGGTGTAAATCCCAGGGATACAGCTTTGCAGTGCAGCCTTCAACTACAGTATGAATCATTTAAGCCGGCGAAAACGCTGGAAGGAGAACGTGTAAATGTAAGCGGCTCATAGGCAACGAGTCACCAGTTTATGTCTGCAAAATCCATAAGCAGAGAAGTTTTATATCTACGCTAACATGATTATCAAGTGCTGAATTCTACCTCGTTTTGATAATGTAACCCTGATGTCGGGAAGAAACCACCCAACTCCAAAATGTTCAGTGAATGAAAAATATAGTTTATTCAGTAAATGAAGAAAACCATATATTTTTAAAGCAAAGCAATACTGCCTCATCAAAGTTGGTGTTGTGAATTCATTTATATATTGTCAATTACTTGCATGCCAGGGGGAGAGGTGGTGGAGGTAGCTGCTTTATCAAACAATTTGAGTGTCCAACTAATGGAGTTAGGTGGTTTCTTGGCCGCCGTCCCCCAGGGGTCTATGTGTGGTCCCCACCTTTATTCCCTGCATGCAAGGCAAGGCAAGCTTATTTGTGTAGCACATTTCAACAACAAGGCAATTAAATGTGCACTACACAAAACCTCATTAAAATAATAATCATCATACATCATCATTCTGTGGTCAACCAAGCAAATCGTCTCGAATTTGGTACACGCAGACACACAAAGCTGGGCATAGGAGGAGCTAGCGCCCCTCAATAACACATGAAATGAGAAAAAGACTTCAGTATTACTTCCAGATATGTGGAGCATTTAGTTTTGATTTTAAGGACAGAAAGACACAGAAAGACATGGCCGACCCCTCTCTCTCTCTCTCTCTGGGTAAGGTGTTTTCTCTCTCCACTCCGCTCCCCTAGGTACGGGGCAGAGAGGCTATCCTTTACCACCCAGCCTTCCAGCAAGGGCGAGATCCAGAATGCCGACTGCAGTTAGTCTGTCTGTAACTCCCGTCTGTATTTTGGATCTCGCCAAAAGAGCACAGGAAAGTACAGTTCAATGCAAGGTCTGCTAAGAGGATTTAAACCCAAGAAAGCCTATTGGCTTGGGGTCCATCATACTCAATTAATCGATAATGAACATGTACAGTAACATGTACAAGTCAAGTGTAGACTTTATTTCTTGCAGATATGCAACGTCACCGTATCATCATCCATAGACAGCATACCATGCATCCTGTTGGGATGCATGCATTCTAGCATGGCGTGGTAGTTTGTTCCTATGCACCGCACTCACGCAGGTCACAATATGAGCTGAACCAAGGTTTTTGAGCACAGCTTTGTGTGGCTGTATGTATGAGCACAGAATGTGATCAGCTGATTGGCTGAGCACGGAATGTGACATAGGCCTATGATGATTTTTTTTTAAACCTACATTTTTTTCCCATGATTTTGTAACCCATTTTTCACCCAGTGTCAATTATCTAATGTGATCCTGGGCTCTACACACCCTCCGCTAACCTGGGGGGGCAGCGGACTGACCTCATGCCTCCTTCTATGCATGAGGAGTCCAAGCTGCTTCTTTTCACCTGACAGGGGGAATAGGCCTATGATGATAAGAGCGCCCCTCACCTTCCACGATTTTTGAGGTTTCAAACATTACCAACATCAAATGGCTTTACCAAAATACATTTCCGATCTACAAGCTCACTTGAACTTGTAGTTCGGCTATTATTAGCCCATTGTTTACTTACTTAATAATAACTGACCTGAGGTGATAGTTTACTCCCTATTTTAGTTTCAACATCTCTCTTTCTAAATCAGGCTTCAATCGTCCCTCTCCATGTGGTGCCGCTCACCCTCCCTAAATGAAATGGCACTGGGCTCGGCTGTAGGACGACGGCTCACCTCTCACCGCTACGTGTGCACCAAGGTCCTCCTCGCTGAAGGAAGTGAAACCCCATTCACGGAACACTGCCGCAACTATGAGAACGCATACGAGGTAAGTGGTATTTGAATATATGTGCGGCCGGCTTGCAGTCTGTCTGTCTGTCTGTCTGTCTGTCTGTCTGTCTGTCTGTCTGTCTGTCTGTCTGTCTGTCTGTCTGTCTGTCTGTCTGTCTGTCTGTCTGTCTGTCTGTCTGTCTGTCTGTCTGTCTGTCTGTCTGCCTGCCTGCCTGCCTGCC
>OOFJ01124749.1:18965-29227 GCA_900323375.1 Benthosema glaciale | reverse complement strand
GAGGAAGAGGGGTCCACAAGCAGTCACCCCTCTGCTGTAAGCAGTGTGGAGTCCCTCAGTCAACCTCCACACATTGAGTTGACATAGCCCTCTAAAATACACACACACACACACACACACACACACACACACACGCACACACACACGCACACACACGCACACACATGCACACATACTCATACTTTTGAAAACACGCACATTCATGCAAACAGTTACCAATTAACAACTATGTATTACTGACCACTCTGTAAAGGACCTGCAGGACAGTCCCAGTTAAGACTGTGACACAAAATGACTTAGTTTATTACAAGTTTTCAGAGACATCCTTCACTTGAACATTGAAAAGGTTTTGCTCATATAAATCGATGTCTGTCATCACCAAGACACTATCATAAATATCATTGCATGGACAAGAGAGAGACAGAGACAGAGAGAGAGAGAAAGGAGAAGAGGAATATTGCATTATAACTGATTGAAGGGTGATGGAAGAAGAACAGAAAAAAAAGAATAGAGCAAGTTCTAACCCTCGCCATGCAACAGTCGCTAGAATGTTCTGTGACCAAGGAAACTGGTCTGTTTTGATTTATACTTATACGCCTGTGTCGTGCACCAAAACATAGCAGATCAACAAGCACACAATGCATCGCGCTGCTATGTTCAGTTTGTGACACTGGTTCACGCCAAATTATAAATCAGGCTTCAGTTGATGTTGGCTACACTCACCTAGTTACCTCGTTCATCAACACAACAATCACATACTCGCGTTGGTACATGGCAGTTCATCCAACTGTCAGCTAGCACGTCAATTAATGGACAATGTGGTTGCTAGTAGCTTTAATGGAGAGTGAACGCAGCCTTCCAGTAGGCATTTTGTACGGCAAGCATGAAACACACGCATGCCTAAGTGTGTTGCAGTATTTTAAGTTGAGTCAAAAGCAATCAAAGAATTGGCAGTGGCCAACCTGAATGTCTTTCTGCATGTAACCTCCAACACTCTAGGTGGTGATTTGGAGGTATGAACAAAACCCGCCCTAATGAACATTATTATTATTATTATTATTATCATTATTATTATTATTATTATTATTATCTAAAATTAATTGAATACTAATTTAATTCATCCTTCTGTGTTTAGAAAAAAAAAGACAAACCCTATCTATTTATTGGGTGCTATACGGGTTGAGTGCATTAAGCAAGTAAGGCTAATGGACTGATATCTTTAACTTCTTGCCTGCGTAACATGACACATCCAGTTTGGGACTATATAAAGCCTGTAATGCTTCTGTTGATTGTGTCCAATCCATCCATGTCATTAATGCTTTTTTCCCATTCACAAATTGTTCGTAACAATAAACCACGACAGACACTTGTCGTGTCTGTCAAAACGGTTGCAGTAAAGCGCATGTAAAAAGGCTTTTAATGTAAGCACCAGAAGATCACACTCAGCTTTGTTCCAGCTCTGGAGCTGAATTTCTGGGTGTGCCTTTGCACTGAGCTGTGACGTCTGATATGAAGGATGTCAGCCCACGAGGCTTATATTGTGGAAAACTGAGAAGGAACAGAAAAGAAAAGTAAGAGGAGTATTATCCTCCCCAATTGCAACTATACAAACCGTTGCAGTCTCTTTAAGCAAGTATGCAAAGGCTCAACATTTTATAATCAATATGAAATCCATTCATTTTAAATTTTTCATATTATAATAGTTACAAATACAGTCGGCTCACCAAAGGGTTTAAGTTAACCATGAAGATGTTAGTTTTGTACATGCACTTTCACAAGGTGGCTACAGTGTTCAACCATTGGGGGGGAAGAGAGTTTTTTTTTTTTTTTTAATGTAACTGTCCCATCTTTTAGTGTCAATTACCTGGTCAGGATTTTGGAAGCATACTACCTCCTCCACCACTAGCTAGCAGAGGAGATATAGAGCATAGCAGTGGCTGTGGTTTTCTGGACCCACTGAAAACTTAATTTTTTACCATAGAGATTTACAAAAATATTAATATAAATTATTCTAAGCCTAGACTCAAGCCATCCAGGATCCTGGTGATTCATGACCATAAAACCTTTGATTCAGTGAGAAATTATAATTGGATATTTAATTATGATATACTACATTTAATAAATACCCTTTTTTATCGTTTTAAATTTTCAGAGAAAAGCACATCCACTGCTATGCTCTATAGCCCATATAGCAATGAACAAAGTAGTTTAATGTTATCAACATGGAAGGTTACAGTGTTTGTTTTTCATGTAAAAGCAACGTGTGTGAATGTTGTGAATGCCATCATGTGAATTATGCCACATAATGGTTAAACTTTTAATGCCACCTAACTTGAACACAGACAGCTGCTCCTGAAATATGCACCAAACTGTGTCAACCATTATATTTAGATTTTCCAGCACATTGCTGTGCTTGAGGCTTTGGCCGTCACATTGGTCTTAAAATGTATTTTAATGTGTTCAAATGAAAGTAGAAACAAATCCACTGAATTTATGTTATTTTTTATTTGAAAAGGTGAATAACTGCGTTGCTTAACATGCTACTAGTATATAGTATAACATGCATTACGTTTAACAAATCACAATAAATCATAGATTGATTTTGTCATATCCCATGCACAAGCAGTGCTGATGATACATTTTTAACATTATTAACACAGATGTTTTGGTGACTTCGAGGAACCTGTCAACCTGTAATTGTGAAATGGTGTTCCCTGACGGAACCAAGGCCATTAATTACCATCAATTCACATAGTCCAAAATCACTACACACCGTAAATTCCTCAGTGTTAGTTTATCGGTTTAACTGTACAAATGTTACCAAATGGGTACATTCTGAGTTAAATGAACGCTCAGGAGTTTACAGTGTAGGCCAACTGTGGGTGAAGACGGTGGTGTAGAAGTGCTGCTGCGTATGTGGTGATCACATACAGTACAGGTGCTCTTTGAATACATCAGGTGTACTCTGTTTATTCCATCTTGTGAAGAACTCATTGTATGTCTGGAACAATATGGTCTCAATTCAACACATGCATTGTGTTTCTCTGTTTCTCTCTATCTGTTTTTATTTCACAAGGCAATATGGTATTTATACAATATTATACATTGATAAATATATCATATTTATACATTGAATAAATGGAAAGGAAGCGTCAACCTTGACTTGATGCGTCACAACCTGCTGTGAGCATGTAGATTTGGAGAATATTTCCCTATTATGACATGCCCAGCATAGGGACGCTGCTAGGTTGTGGTTAAGATAAGTCAAGAAGATAGTTGTAGAGTTGTCTTGGACACATAAATTATCTGCTGTTAAAAATGTCAATGATATAGGCTACTGTAGTATACCATACATAGGCTACTACAAACACAGACTGCCAACCAATTGATGTACATACAATAATTGTAAAATGGACAAAAAGCATATATATATTTCTTTACATAAGGTTAAACATCCTCTCTAATTACCTTCCATTCATAACTCTTCCTTCTGTTGAGGATGCATCACTTCCTTGTTTTGACCATTAGGCTCACAGTATACATTGATAGAGAAGCATACTCCACACAACTTATTTAGTGTACACAATATTGTAGGTGTGACCCAATGATGAGGAGCTTGTCACAGCTTGGTCATTTTAAATACATATCGATACATTTGACAGACTCAAACCTATAGTGTGCCTTGGATTGTTTTGAAGGAGATTTTACATTATATGGTTTGGGACCATAATTCCACCCATGCAGTGAGCTCTTTGCAAGATTGAATAATCAATATGCTGTATCTTTGAAAATCAATTATTGCAAAAATATCTCTTGTATTTTTATCACTATTTAAACTAAAGGCCAGAGTTGGGTATACAGGATAAAGGCTGTAAATTGCTTACTTGTGCCTTTCTTGCAATTAAAGAAAGAAGTGTTTTTTCCCCCATTGAGCTGACCTGGAATAGGTTGGACTTAGGTTGGAAAGTACTAAATCCTCAGCATTAATTTAACAATGCAAATGTACAAATGGAATCAAGTGGCTTGATTTGTACACATAGTTAGATGAATGCTCGGGACCTTACAGTTCTCCCTTTAGTTTGAGTTCACTCTCATTGCTTTGGCCACAGACTTTGTATGGCTATACGTACTTATATAGTTTATGTTGCCGTTTTTCTCTCTGCTCCTACAATAATTTATTACACAATGGGCCTTAATGTTAACGTTCTTATTTACTTCAGATTAATTTATTAAAGTGCACATATGTTCTCTGGATGAGAAATGCAAAAATGATTTTATTATTCATCAATAAACTATAACAAAACTGAATTGTCTTGTCTTCTACTGTCATTCTCAATTATTCCAACTACGTTCAACATCACTATCCTCTTATGTGCCATTAAGCCAAACATTGTTAAAATGCTTTTCTGGTGCCACAGATTTCTTAATTTAAGCCTGGAAACCAGTCATCCAGCCAGATTAGGGTCGGGTTTGGGCAGAATTTGAGAACTCTATTGGGGTTCCCCCTGGAACCTCCTCAGTGGGCTACATGGAAACATGGTCATCCTCTTGGTCACTGTGTAGCAAATGGGACTCATGTCACCTACTGTAATGACAATTTAATTTCTCCTGCAGGATCAATAAAGAGAGTGTTTTTTCTCTATAACAGTCGATTCTCTTTTTTATTTCAAGATCCCACACTAGGCCCTAGAGTCTAGGGCCTAGAGGCCATGGAGTCACGGACCCCACCTAACTCTGAGAGAGTGTACAAAATACAAATGGTGCAATTTGTGATTTTGTTCACTCTGGAGTTACCATCCTTTTGCTGGGGACCTCCATGGAACCCCCTCAAGGGCCCCTCTTTGAAAACCGGACCCCGGCCACTTTGAGAACCACACTGCTCTATAAACTGTATCTCAGAGATACAATAAAAAAAATAAAAAATAAACACCCATTGGCATTTACGATTACGCAGATAGAGAGAAATGTTATATCTAATACTGTCTGTACCTCTGTCTGCATCTGCATGAAGTAACCTCAGGAACCCAAGCATCTTAGTTTCAAGAGAGCATAACGTATATGAGTGTGAGTGGTGTGTTGGTATATTTGCTGTATCTCTATCTCTGCATAAAGACAAGTTATCACTGTCAGTCATCATCACTGATGACTCTGTGTCAGTCATCACTGATGAGTGACAGTGAGTGATGGTGTGTTGTTTCTATTTACTATATCTCTAGCTGCCCAATTGTTGCTCGGCATTGCGCATGCTCCGTCAGTAACATCCATCACACAAGCAACAGAAGGAGTTTACATTCAGCACAGGGGTGAGTGGAACTGTTACTGAACCGTTCGTACAAATTGGCTCGTCTTTCTTGGAACGAGTACATTTTATACATTAAACCAGACGTCACCCTGTCGCCTTGAGGCGTCAGTAACATTTCAGTATACAGAGCGTTCCCTTTCATTAAATAGAACTTTGCATATCTACTTCCCGAGTCCGCTAGCTGGCTAGCTTTAGCTTGGTGCAATGCTCAGTTATTCATTGCGGGGACACAGCTGTCCTGTCAGACCTATGTACTGATATCTATGTGAGTCACACACATAACAGAGGGCCTATAGAATTCTGTGACTATAGGTCAGTGGTTTTCAACCTTTTTCATATCCAAGACCCATTTATTGGGTATTTGACAATTGACAGATGACCATTAGCCTCTCAGACAGATAACGTTTTGTCCACAATTCTGTGCTGTAGGCCTTTTGATTTGATCATGTTGGTACGTACCATTAGGATAAATAACAGACAAACATCACAAGACTGTATGCATGACTATCAAAATAACAATTATTTTAAGTGTAGACTTCTTGTAAATTAACTTTAGTAATGCAGATGTTAGATGTAACTAATTCTTGAGGATGTAAAATCAAACCAAATGGACCCAAACCCATCACTCATTCATTTTACACTCTCAGGACTGGAGTACCAAATCTTCATCATTTAGTTGGGGACCACCTGGAAACCCCTCAAGGACCACTGGTGGTCCCCGGTCCACTGGTTGAAAACCACTGCTATTGGTAAACTTATTTCCGGTATGTGTTCTCACTAGCTTCATGATTAGTCGGGTAGCCGACAGGCTTCTTTTGTTTAAAGTGGGAAATTTGGTAGTATATAGTATTTTTTTTTATTGGCCTAAACATTGTCTATATACATACCTTCATGAATCCACTTGCTGACTGGCTGTCGGTATTGGGCAATTTCTTTTATAGGGGTTTCTTGTGATCCTCCTGTTCTAATCCTATGGCAGGCAAAATTGTTAAAAAATGTAAATTTTTTCTTTTGCTTTAAGTAGTATGTGACATGTCAAACTAGGAGGTTTTCATGATTCGGAACCATAAGAGAAGATTGTGTTGTTATCTTTCTATTTGAATATTATGCAATAGACACAGTTTAAGTGGTATTTACTACTTTGGTACATGGACCCCACTGTGTTTAACTAGCTCCTAGAAGGAACTCTTTGTACATACATTTTGACGAGCAGGTTGCTGCTCTTGATGTACCAAGAGTTCCTCCTCAAATAGTCAGAGCTTCCTAAATGACAGGCTTACCTACTGTGTCTTTAAAGTAGCCATGCACTCTCACTGTAGTCGCCTGAAGTGCTCCGAAGGTGGATAATGCAGTAGTAGGAGAGTATCTGTGAGAAGTTGCATTCATCTGCGATGCCGTTAAGTATTTTAATAATTTTTTGACCGTTTGCTCCACTACAAACTCGGTCTCGGTCTGTCTACCTTGCTGAGCTAGTGTTTAACCAATTAAGACCTGAGCAGATATACTGTAGTTAGTATAGTAACAACTGAAATGAGTCATGACACATGCTTTCCCATATAGGGCAGCTCAGAATTTAGAAATGTGCGTCTAGCAATTCTGATGCCACTTTTTTGGCAGATGTTGTCATCTAAAAATAGCTTGATGTGATGTGCTGACAATGATACTCATTCCGAAAGAAATTCAAATTTACAGTGCTTTGCTTTGATTAAAACCAGGAGAGCATCCTTTGTCATATTATACTTTGGCTATTCAAAAAGAGTAGTAGATATACATAGCATTAGCACATCACATCACTACACGCTTTATGAGCCTGTAGATCTCTATTTTATATTACATTTTTGCAATTTTTAAAAGTTTTAATAGATATTATTTAAAGTCAATATTTTTAACTCAAATCTTTGCTTCTGGGAGGCCGGCGGCCAAATACATGTCATTTTGTGGGTCCTTTGACATGAAAAACTGAGCACCACTGATATAGATCCATAACCCAGAAAACTGAAGATATTTTGTAGAATCGGCCTCACGTCTTAATGGGTTAAAAAGTTAAAACATCCTTGCTGATCTGTCTAAGCATGTGGTGTATGTGTCACATAATTCGATGGGTCGGGTCACTAATGTGGATGTAACATGCTCTTGGCACTGTGTGGCAGTAGTGTGACAGCTGTGACTGTGCATCTTACAGCTTACAGTTTACAGTTCCACTGCAATGTTATGCACCCTGCTGTTCCGCTTGCCTCTACAGTAAAATGAGAAATCCTCTGTGTATCCATTTGTAACTCTGCCTGGAAGAGTACAAATGGACAACCCCCTAATCTATTGGTCCATTTGGTTGTCTATTTGTTTGTAAACCCATACAACCTATGAATACAACTTTGATTTTTAGGTTTCACAATGACAAATTTCCCAGAGCAGCAGATATGACAAATGACTTGAATATACAAATAATACTGTCAATTAGGGGTGCTCGATATTGACTTTTTTACCGATATCGATATCTCAATATTGTCCAACTTCTAAATTCCGATACCGATATGAACCGATATCAACCGATACCTATATTTGCAGGCTATTTCCAGTGGTGGAAAAAGAACTGAAACTTTTTACTTAAGTAAAAGTATAAACAGTAAATACTGCATGTAAATTCAACATGTACCTGAGTAAAAGTACAAAAGTACTGGTATAAAATGTACTTAAGTACCAACAGTAAGTGCTCAGAGTCATTATGCAGAATGTCTCATTTCAAGTTTACAAATATATACAAATATTTTGAATAAATAAATACCTTATATTGCATCTCGAGCTTAGTCCATTCACCCTGGGTAAACAAAGAACTTTGCTTTGCTTTGCTTTGCTATTTAATGCAGTGGTTCCCAAATTGGGGTCCGGGGGTCCGTTTTGGTTCCATTTGTACACAGAGTTAAATTAACAAAGATTTTACAATATAAAATGGGGGTCCCAGAGATAGAAATGCCATTTAAATGGGGGTCTGTTGTAGACTAATATGTCAAACTGGGGGTCCTTGAAATGAAACAGGTTGAGAATCACTGCCAGAGTTGTAAAAATCTTCTTTTATGGGGGTCCCTGGCATATCTTTTCAAATGGGGGTCCGCAGGCTAATTAGTGCCAATTTGGGATGAAAGGTTTGGGAACCACTGATTTAATGTGGCTCATCATCAAGGGGAAAAAAATCACCCTATGCACTCGCACGTGCAGGCTTGTAGTAGGGAACGGAGGAGAGGAGAGGGAGGGGAGGTGGCAGTTTGCATGAGACATCGTCCCTGTTGTGTTGCACTGACAATTAGTTAAGTCCAGTTTGATCGACAACATTTAATCTCTCCACAAGGATTTAAGGACTATTACAAGGGTTCATATCTACAGCTACTGCTACAGGCATGGAGTTTTTTGTTGGGACTTTTCTGACGGAAATGATTAATACGCTGCTACAACTGGAGAGAACAAACAAAGGTAGGCTGATGGGGCGAATGGCACATGCTTCAAGGCAAGCTTGCATTTGAGAATCACTTCTAGCTCAGTAGTAGCTCTCTCCCTCAACGGTGTGTTGTTGCACTCAAATCAACAGCAAGTAGGCCTACTGTGTGTCTGTGTGTGTGGGGTGGAGAGGGGAGGGGTTGACAGTACTAGCGGGGGCAGGGCTTTCAGCCTAGGCACAGCAGTGCGCACGCAGTGTCTGCAGTCTGCCTGTCTGATAAATCCATTCTCTGCAGCTGTAATAAATTGCAAGAGCTTGGTTCATATTATGAACACACACACACACCATACAGTAAGAACTCCTGTAACTTTTTAAAAACGAAAAAAAAAAAAATGTCATATTTTACAGATATTATCCGATATTGATTTTTAATATCGGGAGGCCGATAATATCGGACACCCCTACTCACCACGCGTCGCACGGCAACGCGTTGTGAGCTTGTAGATCGACTATTTTCAGCATGTGTAAAATCTGTCATTATGACGCCATCAAGGCCCGACAAAAAAGCATTTTAGTCGACTAAATCAACTGTAGATTTGGTCGACTAAAATCTTATGACATTAAAGTCGACTAAAACTAGCACTAACACTAAAAGACATTCCAGGTGACAAAAAAGGTGACAAAAACTAAATGAAACCTATTCAAAAGACTAATGACTAAAACTGAAATTAAAATTTGCTGCCAAGAACAACACTGCTTGAGATGCAGCCTTTCCTTTCAGAGGGGGGTCCTATGTATATACATCATCAGGGTAGATTCCGTTGACTAAAACTTTGTCGACTACCTTTTTTTTTCACAAATGAAAACGTAGCTACAATGACGAAAACCAAGACTAAAATATATTGACAATTTCGTCAACAAATAAAAAAACGAGACTAAAAATGTTTGGGAAGGGACTAGTGGGCAACAGAACGAGTATAAGTATAAAAGACATTAATCATTTTACATTTGTTTGCATGCTGAAAATAGCCGATGTACAAGCTGAGGACCCGAACGTTCACACGACAAACACCACCTGCCGTTGGTCCATTCTGGGGGAAAGGGATCGGATGATGATGGGGTTTTTTTTTTTGCCTTGTTAAGCAAACATTTTATGTATGTCGGCTGGGGGGATCTTTGTGTGCGTTGTGCAGGTAATGATGCTGGATGACGTCCGTTGCGCGTTTGAGTGAGCGTGCCTTTCAGCGGAAATTGCCACTTTTCTATATATTTTTTGCTGTCGCAAGGTACACAGTGTGTGTGTGTTTGTGTGTGTGTGTGTGTGTGCACGCGTGTGTGTGTGTGTGTTATACTTTTACGTTCAGACTTGGACGGTTAGAGTGGCGCCATTACATAAAAGTTAAATTCTGAATTTAATGTCATTTCATTGTAAAATCAATGTTAATTTAAAGGACCACTTCACCACTTTTCAACCTGCCTTCATATAATTGGTGAAGTGGTCCTTTAAATTAACATTGATTTTACAATGAA
>OOFJ01124749.1:0-18606 GCA_900323375.1 Benthosema glaciale | reverse complement strand
CCCTAACGCACCGCCTCTATATCTGCGCGCCCCGACGCCACTGCCTCTGGTTGGCCGAGATTTGTTTTCTACGCTCGGCTGCTGCTATCACTGCTAGGGGGGCGGTGCATTGGGGGATTCAACATGGAGATGACAACAAGGAGTATTTCGCCGTTAAAAAATGATTAAAAATACTTCACGGCAACGCTGATTGACGCTACCATAACGCAGCTCTTCTACATGTTCTGTATGAGCATTATATGTCCTTGAATCACGTCAACAACACTCACACGACGACGCAGGTCTTCCTGAAGGGAGGGTAGGTAAGCAAATCCCCGCAAGCGTCCATTGAGGAGGAAGGGACTCCTCTGGGAGGTTGTAAATATATATATTAAAATATTAATATTAATATTTGCGGACCGCCCAGCGGGGTCCCGAAAGGGGCTAAGGGGAGGTGGGAGTTTGCATGAGACATCGTCCGTGTTGTCGCACTGACAATTAGTTAAGTCTAGTTTGATCGACAACATTTAATCTCTCCACAAGGATTTAAGGATTACTACAAGGGTTCATACAGCTACTGCTACAGGCATGGAGTTTCTTGTTGCGACTTTTCTGACGGAAATTATTAATAAGCTGCTACAACTGGAGAGAGTGGTGAGAACAAACAAAGGTAGGCTGATCCGGTGAATGGGACATTGCATTTGAGAATCACTTCTAGCTCTCTCCCTCAACGGTGTGTTGTTGCACTCAAATCAACAGCAAGTACTGTGCAGATCTGAACGAACGCACTTTTCTCTACTCTGCGTGTCTGTGTGTGTGGGGTGGAGAGGGGAGGGGTTGACAGTACTAGCGGGGGCAGGGCTTTCAGCCTAGGCACAGGCACAGCAGTGCATAAATCCATTCTCTGCAGCTGTTATAATTAATTGCAAGAGCTTGGTTCATATTATGAACACACACACACACCATACAGTAAGAACTCCTGTAACTTAAAAAAAATGTCATAATTTAAAAACATTTATACCGATACCGATATTATCCAATATTAATTTTGAATGCCTTTATCGGCCGATAATATCGGGAGGCCGATAATATCGGACACCCCTACTGTCAATGATATACTTTGAAGAAAATGTAAAAAATAATATAATGTCATGTTGTAGATCTTCATTTGTACTAGCTCCACTGCTTCTATGATTCTGCCTTGCAGTAGAGCTATGGGAAAATCTGCGTTATCTTGCACAACCCAAGCCTGACCAGCCTCTCTTCTGTTGTGGAAATACCACAATTAGTTTACCTACTCACCAATACATACACGGCTTGTGTGATTAGAAAGCATACTTTCCTTAGTGGAAGCACTCTGAGCCCCCCACCACACTTATAACTTCTTGTAAGTTATTCTTCTTATAACGAAAGCGATAGTTTTTCACCGCAGGAAAAATATTCTCTATGGAGGTTTTATCTTGGCAATATCGGTAGAGGGCGAAAATCCTGTTGATTTTCCGGTGAAAAACAATCGCTTTCTGCCAAAAAAGTGCATTTTATGCGTGTGGTGGGGGGCTCCAAGTGCTTCCACTAATGAAAGTAGGCTTTTCCCATAGCTCTACTGCAAGGCAGAATCATAGAAGCACTGGAGCTATGGACCAGAGCTATATTTGTACTATTTTTGAAAAATGTATGAACATTTTTCAATGGAAATGATTATGAAGATTATGCAAAATTAATGTGACTAGTATTATCTCAAATAATTGCAATTTGGTGCGATTATGTAATAATACTGTGCAGTTTAAAGTAACATTATCGCCTGGCAAAGCCTGGTGGTGAGCTCTGCTTGTGGTCCAGTTGTCTGGGTGCAGGCTGATAAGATTGACAAGGCAGTAAGTAGTAGCGGCAGTCGAGATTTTTTGTTATCGGGTCCTGGCTTTGCGGTGTTCAGAAATCAGTGTGTGACCACAGCTATATTTATTGCTGTAGACAGTGGGGTGCAGCTGTTATCCTGTCCCGCTCTTGACATTTAATTGATTTTCATATCATAGAAGGCATATGCCAGGTATCATTCTTACTTATGTAACGTGACGTCCAAAGTCCCAAACAATGCTATAAGTTAGATTATTAGTTGAATATTGCAGACCTTACGTATATCCTTCCTGTTGCTGTTTTGGTCTTTCTTGAGTTACCTCATCATGTGACATCTGATAGTAGGCTATTGGGTAAGCTGTAGGGCTTATGTGGAAACCCACTGTCCACCAAAAGAGATGTCTGTATTGACCCAGACACATGTTAGTGAGCAGATTAAAACAGTAACAGTAACAGTAACCCGGCCCCTGAAACGTAAATAGTCACCATTTATGTCTTCCATATCATCGCAGCCTCAGTTCATTTGATACTTTTGCTTCTCCATTCCTCACAGGAACAGTTTGTAACGGTTACAACAACATGGCGACTTCATGGAGCGACCGCTTACAGAACTATGCAGATCTTCCAGCCAACATGGACGGTGTGACGATGAAGAAATACAGACGAGAGTCTCACCACAGGTATATAACAAAACAAAACAACTTCTAGAACAGCACTCTCCCCGAGACAACATATGTACAGTCTGTATGTGTGTCTGTGTCAAAAATGTACCGTATGTTGATTGCATTGTGTTATTTCTTTGTGTATGTGACTGTGTGTTATGAGAAGAAACACATGGTGGAGCAGGGCTTTGGACACTGAGTCAGTGTCCAAAGCCCTGCTCCACCTTGTGTTTCTTCTCATAACACACAGTCACATACACAAAGAAATAACATGACTATAATGATCAAGGCTCAGCCAGTATCTTGGGAATGTGATTACATGATAACTTAAACGGGACACTTTGCCAAGAAACATCTGACGGGATGTTAGAGCTGTCACTTTAACAAAATTCAGAAATGTGACTTTGAATTGATTTATTTAAAACTGAATAAGCTATAGAGGCCTGCTGTTAGGTTATTAGGGCAATCAGGGCATGAGCAGATATGACTGAATAGAATAATTAATTTGTGAAACTATATAATATAGATGGCATCAATGCAAAATGCCAACATGGCCACTGTTTGAATATGCATTATACAGGTATGTATATTCTTTCTCTGCCGTTTCTTTTAATGCTGATTGCTGTCACCAGGGGTGTAATGGTGATTTATTTTTACTGAGGGAACGGTATTTTAATGACGCCATGTGCACACCTTCATGTGCCTGCAGAAGAGAGTCGCTGCAGTAGCGAATCTGAGGCTGAGGCATTGTTGTTGTGTGCAGATAGGATGCCAGCAGTACTGTAGCCATAATAATGCTGTGTTGCATATATACCGTGTATGTGAAGAGTGAGCGGACACATTTGCCTGTAAACCTGTTATGCAAAGTAGCCTTTTGGGATTGAATCGAGGGTTGACATGGTCTAGCTCTCTAGCGTGCACGTGGGTGCATATCCGTACCTGTGTGTATGTGCATGAAAAATAAACTGGGAACTATGTGGTGTTGCATGAAGTGATCAGTGCACCGCTGATTGTCACCATACAAAAAAAGTAAACTTAAACTTGCCTTGTATTGTACCAACATAGGCCTAAACTTAACTATTCACAGACAATATTTGCCTGATGGAGACATAGTAGTAGTAGTAGGTTGAAACGTTGCCTCCGAATAAAGTAAGTCTCTTGGAGCTTTAGAAAGTAGTGTGCGGATGTTCTTGCTCTTCGTAAACGGAACTGTGACAGCCCTATCATAATTATGTCCTCTTGGTAATACATGACATATGACATAATTGGACACATATTGGTTATGCACTGACAGTGAAGCAAGACCAAACCTACAGTACAGTATTGGGGGTATAGACTAGAGCAGCAACCTCTGCTAGTTCCATGCTTATGGTTAGTTTATGCTCCAACCTTAACACAGAGAAGAGCAGCTCTACACGCACCACAAGCTTGTAGACCGGCTGATTTCGCAGAACGACACTGTCACACAACGGAGTATGAATCAGGCTTAATGCTCTCATCATCACACATGTATTCTCTATCGCAAAGCTTTCCAAAGGATCTGGCTCAAAACCATCCTGCGATGAGGTATGCCATCCTTTTGTTGTTGTTGTTGTTGGGAGGGCGTGTCATGTGAACTGATTGACCATCCAATCTCAATCTCCATGGAACTGCTGTTAAATCCATACTGATCATGAGTGTGAGTTGGGCTGTGGATCCAAAGCAGCAGTAGGTTGCTGCTCTTGAATCCGTTTCCTAGGTCATCCTGTGTCCTTTCATTTGATTTCCATTAATGCGTCCATCCATCCCCATCCATCAGTTCAGTGTCACCCCACATCATCTGAATAGAAACTTCGGCCACGATTGGGTCAGAATTTGATAACAGAATTCTATGTAGGTTTTTTGATTCATGCAGACAATGAAGACGTCTGTGGGGAAAGTTCAAATGTTTGTTCTTTGACATGACTTTTGAAAACTTTCTTTTGTTCGAAATGTGTGCAAATGGGTGTTGACCGTGGAGATGGTCTTGTTTACAGATGTGTTGAAATCATAAGCCTTTATCTAGTGATGCACCAATGTATCGGCCACACCATCGGTATCGGCCGATATTGCTGTTATTAACCGATGGCAGTAGCCGATGTTTATCTGTTGTTGATAAGTATACATTTTGCATTGGTTGTTGGTTATCTGTAGTCTACCAAGCTGTACATTCTTTACATTTATTCCCTGTCTTGAGATGTATTTGTTTCCCTGGCACAAAAGGGGGAAATAAAAACAACAACAACTAAAACATATATCGCTATCGGCTAAATAGATATTTTAAACATCGGTATCGGCATCGGCCAATAATTTCCATATCGGTGCATCCCTACCTTTATCTGCTATAGAGGTTTAAACTTTAAACTTGATTGCAAACACTGTAAGGAACACTACGATAGGCAGGTAGTCCTCATAGCGAAAAGATGTTGCAAATGTGCACCTTTCTTTTTATCTGAGAATTAAGATTTGGTGCTTGGCAAAGAAGTTTTTGGTTCAGATGCAGTGATTGGTTACTGTAACCAAAAACCTTGCATGCTTGTTGTGGTTGCAACTTGTTGCTTCATCTGTGTAGTAACTCTTTTGAAGTTTCCTTGAAAAATAACTTCTCATTCAGATACCATTGGTAAACCAAAGGGAAACTGACATGAGCTCTGTTTTGCTTTGTTTTGTTTTGTATTTTATGTCTATTAACGAGCTTTGCCTTTTATTTTAAAAGAAACGTTGACAGAATGCCCTTTCAATTGGCTTTTGTCAATTATTCTTTAGTGCTGCTGGGCAATGTATTGAGTTCATTATTGTCATAAGAAAATGTCATGATTTAAAATTTGAATATTCTTATTTTATATTCAACAATGTAAGGGGGAATAATTTGCCAAACTGTGTAGACTGTGGAGTGGGTGAGTCTTCACCTAATAAAAATGCATAGGGTGGAAGTACATTGTTGAATTCTGTAATTATGGAGCCATAATTCGGTCCACACTACTACATTTTTGTTTTAAAATACAATCCCCTAAAATAATTGAAGACGTGTGAAAACACGCATGCGCCTGGTCCAGGCGCATGCCACATATAGGCTCTGGCCTGACAGCGTGTCGCGCGTTATGACGGCGTTCATGACGACCTTTGCTGCATGTCTCTCTCCTCTCTCTCCCTCTTTCCTGTCAGTCTTCACTGATCAATAAAGGCAGAAAAGCCAAAAACAAATCTTAATCTTAACAAAAAAAAAGTGTTTGTTGACTTTGTTCACAAGCTGGTCCGGCCGGCTGCCATTGACAATGAATTTCACCAAACTTCCGGTTCCAGTTTTGGCTCCCATGTGAATGGTCATATGACATACGTTTTCAGACATGTTAGTAGATTGTTTTCATTTGAAATAGTTGCATTAAAAGGAAAATGTATTAGTGTGGACATGGCAAGACAAGAAAACCTGGCAATATTGAGACATATTAACACTTTGACTACTAAAAAAAAAGTTTACATCCTACCTTGACTGCCGAAAATGTTCCATTGAAAAAAAAAAGAATAATCATTTTGCAAAAAATAAAATAAAAAATATTTATTTTTTTCAAACTCGTCTAACTCATGTTTGCCAGCCTAGGACAGTGGTACAAAACTCGTGAAACTCGTTTTTGGTAGACAAAGTGTTTGATTATCATATCACTTTAATTAATATTGCCCAGCACACCTATATCTGTACATTTGTAATTGAACATACTGTACATTAGATTTGTCATTGATAGTTTGAGGGTAACATCAATAAAGACTCCTGTGTTGCCAGGCATTTTCTGTTGCAGCATTTTGCCCTTTCTCATCACTGTTTGTTTTCCTTCTCCCCAGAGTTTTTGTCAACAGAAGCCTGGCAATGGAGAAGATAAAATGTTTTGGTTTTGATATGGACTACACTCTAGCAGGTATGTGCGGCAATGGATGGCTTTTGGATTTTATTGCTTCACAGTCACACGTGTGCGCACACACACACACACACACCCCCACACACACACACACACACACACGGCAGCGCTAAACCTGGTAGATGGAGGTTATATACAACCTGCATACAGCCTAAATTTCCTCTTTGAATCATGACTTGGCTCTTGTTTTTCTGCCCTACAACCTGACTCCATGCATCGCCTGTAACACACAGAATGCACCCCATCACTCCATGTCCTCTCTCTGCAATCTGTCTACAACCCCTGCTCCCCCTCCAATTCCACCCCCACACTAGTGCTCTGATTACTGGAGCTTACCATAGTAACTCAAGATGCTCACATCTGGCTGTTTCTAGGGACCTGCCCAGCCTATGAGCGGACGGTAAACTAATTCCACACGCTACTGTGGCTGCCGGTGATGGAGAGTGGTAGGGGGTGTGGGGGAAGGGGTTGATCTGGGATGCCAGCGTTAGTCGCTGTGGACCAGAGCCAGGTGCTAAATGGGAGGCGATGACCTCAACTGATACAGGGCACCGTGGGGATAGTAGCTAAACAAACTGTCAACAGGAGAATCTCTAGAGTTGTAACAGGAAACAATTTTGTCATGGAGGAGATTGAGAAGCAAATTGCACTGTGATCTCTGCCCTGTTCAACAATGGAAGCTTATCAAAGGTTTGGAGCAGGATTTCAAAGAACCTGGATTTACAGGGGTCGTTGACAACTTAACATTTTGTGGTCATATCATGAGCTCTAACCAAAAGGCTACCTGTGAGTGTGTGGATATTTGACTGTGTGAACTTGAATGAATGTCACACATACGTGAACTTGTGTCCTGCTTTCTTCAGTGTACAAATCCCCAGAGTATGAGTCGCTGGGTTTTGAACTGACAGTGGAGCGCCTGGTGTCTATTGGGTATCCACAAGAGCTTCTCAACTTCGTCTATGACCCTTCCTTCCCCACCAGGTCGGTGTAAATCAAATAAAAAAAGAACACTGTAGTGTGTAGTGCTGCAAAATTAATCAAAAAAAGATTGAGATCTAGATTCAGACCCCGGCTATGCAATCTCACTTTGTGAAGAATCGTGCAGCACTAGTTGGCTGTCCAATTCATTTTAGTTACTCTTATATTTTTGTTTATGTATTTTTTAATACATATTTTTTGGAAATTATGAGAATCATGTGAGAATCTCAATTCTTGTGGAGGAAAATCGAGATTCACATTTGAGAATCGTGCAGCGCTACACTGAAGTCATGACACATCACTTCTCTCTTGTCACTCTTATCTCTCTCTCTTTTCTTTCCTGTCTCTGTGTATCTCTCTGTCACCTTATCATGCATCTCAAACTCTCTGTCACACTCTCACCGTCTCTCTGCTGGCTTTGTTCACAGAGGTCTGGTGTTTGACGCAATGTATGGGAACCTGCTGAAGGTGGATGCGTACGGGAACATCCTGGTGTGTGCACATGGCTTCAACTTCACCAGGGGGTGAGATGAGATCTGCTACTAGCTATGATTTCATTAAATGTCAAATAACGTTTAGTAGGGACATTGTTAAAAGAAATCACCTGGGCTGAAGCGAATAAAATATGAAACAGTCGAGACCATCTGTCTCACAGATCAATACAAATAATTCTAGGAGGTTGTAGTTCGTTGGGTCAATCTTGCCAAAAAACAACCCTCAGTCGCAACCAATACACTTGTTGCCATTGTGTTATACATGTTAGCCAGTCCACACTCCACACAGTTACAGCTATGTCTGTTATGACAGGAAACCACGTTACATGATTTATTATTCAGTAAATGTTTTTCTAATGCACTGTATCGCACTATTTCATCTCATGCAAACACAAAAAGGTTTTAAAGATATTTGAAGAATTGTATAGAAACTGGACGTTTTTTTGTGTGATAAATGTGATAATTACAAAATGTGCATAAAAAAGTGGACAAATTAAATACCAACTACTTTCAATTCAGATGCAATATGTCTGTATTACCGTTATCATAAGAGTGTAATGATGTAAATGGAAACAAATGCATTGCAAACAATGGAGTTCCGTTACAGTCATACAATTCCCAGAAAAAGCTCATCTCTGTTTATTCTGTATCCTACACAGACCTGAGATCAGGGAGATGTACCCCAACAAGTTTATTCAGCGTGGAGACACAGACCGCTTCTACATCCTCAATACCCTCTTTAACCTTCCTGGTAAGGAAACGCATACATTACATGTAGAAAACAAAACCTGGCATTATTGTTACAATTTTAGGGTTTAGTTTGAAGGTATCATAATATTAAAATATTTAAAGAGTACTATCTTCTGTGCATCCACAACCTTATATAGCAGGAGTAAGTTCTCAGAGGGTAAAAATAAGTTGGCACTGTATGAAAGCAGTTCAGACACAATATATATGTACATTAAACAGTACAGTAAAAGTAATTGAATTGTTTTTGATATGTCAAAATGTGTGAGCAGTGCATTATGAGGCTTTACCTATTCTCGTGTTTTGCCATCTTCATCAGAAACCTACCTCTTCGCCTGCCTTGTTGACTTCTTCACCAACTGCCCTAATTACGCAAGGTATGTTTCCATTTTACAGTCGACTACCAGCAGCAAGGGAAACATGATGCAACTCCACCACAGTTCACAAAGAATCAATTGTGTGGTTTAGAAATATAATGAATAAAGGAAGTGTATATAGTATATTATGTCTGTGACTTTTTCCACAGCTGTGAGAAGGGCTTTAAAAATGGAGACCTCTTCATGTCCTTCAAGAGCGTGTTTCAGGATGTCCGCGATGCCGTGGATTGGGTCCATTTGAAGGTAAAATCATCTCTTAATTTTCCAGCTTTCTCCTACAATTATGCCACGATCACCCTTAAATTGATATAATTTCTTAACCATTTGCCCTACATAAAGTATTTATTTCATTGACCGGGGTCTTCCAGTGGTCTATACTTGGACCCCTCCTTTTTCCCTCTTTACCAAATCTCGGCTGTGGCTTTGGCAAATATCCACCTATTTCCAGCAAATGTTTGCCTGTCATGACCTGCCCAGAATAGGGGCATTACGGTTTAAGTGCTTAAGCACTTGCACCCTAGCATCCCAATTCTGGTGGAACATTCGCCAAAAGAGGCAGATGTACAAGCTCACAACACGTGGGAATTTGACACGTTGTGAGCTTTTAGATCAGCCATTTTCAGCAAAGAGATATGGTGCAGAAGTAAAAAGGAGCACACAGGTCCAGAGCCAACGCTGGTCAACTAAATACTGTTACTATATTAGTCATTCATTTTATAGAGTTTACATGATTCAATATACTCTGTTGTATTCTGACATCTGTGTTTTATTTTGTATTATTCATAGGGGTCTTTAAAAGAAAAGACAGTTGAAAACCTGGAGAAGTATGTGGTAAAGGATGTAAGTAAACCCGGCTGTCTAAACATACTGTACATTGCCATGTGCTTTCAATAGCAAAAGCATTGGGGAGGTAATGTAAATGTGCTTTCAGTCACCATTCTTTTCTTTCTTTTTAATTAAGATTTGTTATGGGGATTTTATTTATAGCACATCCTCTTTTTCTCACCATAGTGAGAACAAGATGTTTTTGTTGAGTGTAGTGTAGCACAGTTTTACATACACAGGTCTGACTGTCTTTCCATCCATCCATCTTACACTGCTTATCTGGAGTTCAATCGCAGAGAGAACAGTTCCAGCAGAGAATCCCACACTTCCCTATCCTGGGCTACATTAGCTAACTCTTAACTGTGAGATCCTGAGGCCCCCAAGCCAGTGTGGAGGCATAATCCTGTCTTACATGATGGAAGACTTCCCTGTGGAGGCACTTTGCAGTAGACATCTATATTTGATGGCAGAAACCACCTCACCTGGCTCCTTTCCACATAAACTATTCCCAGTCTCTCCAGCACAATAAAATGCTACTATGCTTACTTATGGTCAGAAGGGCAATGGAAAATCGTTTTTAGCATACAACTCCTTTAATTAATCCTATAATTAGGATGTTCATATAACACATTTTATTGTACCTTTATGTATGTATCCATTCCCAATGCCTTTGTTATTGATTGTATTTCTGCATTGAATAGCATTCAATCAATATTCAATATAACATGTTCTGGTGATGGCTTAGTGGTGAATTAATTCATTTCTCTGGAGATATGGTATCAGATTCCATGTGAATTCTCCCCCTTATCCCTCACTTCTTGTCTCTGTTTTTTGCCTCTGTCCAGCCTAAGCTTCCTCTCCTCCTGAGTCGTATGAATGAAGTGGCTAAGGTCTTCCTGGCTACCAACAGTGATTACAAATACACAGAGGTGAGCTGTTCAGAGACTAACAGAGTTTAATCCATCACACCTCCTTTAACGCTTCTCAGTGGTCGTATCGTATTTATTTAAATGTTTTATGTTTATTTTTTTATTGTTCGATATTTGTGAAATGTACTGTTGTCTCCTTTCAGAAAATCATGACCTACTTGTTTGACTTTTCCCATGGGCCAAAGGTAAAACATTCAGAACGCATTAACAAAAGTGGCGTCTTGACTCTCATGGAACATTGTATCAGATATCACATGAAGAGCGTGCGTGTGTGTGTGCGTGTGTGTGTGTGTTGCGCGTAACACAGGCAGGTATGCCCCACAGACCTTGGAAGTCCTACTTTGATCTGATCCTGGTAGACGCCCGTAAACCACTTTTCTTTGGAGAGGGAACAGTACTGAGACAAGTGGATACAGTGAGTTGAGCCCTACCACAAACGGGTGTTATTGCTGTTAGTATTTTAGACTTTGCTTGCATGCAGAGTTGTTTTCAATATTATGCTCCCATGATGATCTGCTACTGGTTGCTTGTGGGTGTTTTGGTTAGTGTTGTGTGGAACTTGCTTGTCCTCTTTGGCAACTATACTAAAAAGTTAAAAATAATTCTCTCATAGATTAAAAAAAAAAGGTTAATTTTATAAGCTATTACAGCACTCTGTAATAGCTTGCCTTACACTGTAATTCACTGTATGAAATGGATGCATCTAATGTACATGACTCTTAATGACTGGCTCCTCTTTCAGACGACAGGCCGGCTGAAGATCGGCACATACACAGGACCACTCCAGCATGGCATTGTGTACTCTGGAGGTAAAGAATGACATTCCAAACCATACTCATAAATTAGCAATATCTACCAGCTCATAACATGTGGCGTCACTAATATTGTGATGTGTTGTGAGCTTGTAGTTCAACTATTTTGACCACCTATAAATCTGCCATTAATGTGTAGTAGTACTAGCATATTCATCCCACGGCACTGCAGACTGCTGCTATGGGCACACAGTGGCAAATTGTGGTCACGCACACTCAGTTACTAGGGCTGGCCTTCAAATCAATCAATATCACGATTATTTTCAACTTTTCCTCAATTACAATTAATGCAAGATTATTAATACAATTGGTTATATGAATAGATTATTAGTTTAGAAATAACCAGCCCTCAAATTCACAACTTAACCCTACATCCAGGAACCCCGTAATGAAGAACACACACATGTGGTCCTTCTGCCTCATAAAAAAAGATAATAAAAGCAGAAGTGTTGACAGCATTGCTGTCAGCAGCCTGTAATGTAACACCATGTGTATTTATTTACTGTAAGGTCTCAGTCCTGAGGGTTTTACTAGAAGCCACACTTGTTTCTCTGTACGTTTGTGGCCCTGTAGAGCTCAATGGGTAGGATGTGCTGGAGAGTTAAAGGGATATTTCACTTTCGAAAAAACGTTTGGTAATTTCATCGTCTACTCTACTCAGCCTTATGTGAACACCCAGAGGGTTTTTAAGTGACTTGATTCAATATTTAGATATTTGAGATTCATTTTAGCTGCCCCGCCCCCTCCCTATACAAACCCATTGTAGCTTCTAACTCCATTTTAACCATGGTAGATCCATCAAAAACACCCGTATTTTTTTCTGGTGACTGATATTGTCCTCCTAATATGTGAGGGGGCCGTGGATTTACTGTTTTCATTTATTTTTAAATATTGTTTTGGAAAATGTAGCAGGCGCTGACTGAGACTAAAGAATGAAAACGATATTTAAAAATAAATGAAAACAGTACATGAAAATCCACAGCCCCCTCACGTATTAGTATGTATGAGGACAATATCAGTCACCAGAAAGAGGGTCTTTCTGATGAATCTATCATGGTTAAAATGGAGTTAGAAGCTACAATGGGTTTGTATAGGGAGGGGGCGGGGCAGCTAAAATGAATCTCAAATATCTAAATATTGAATCAAGTCACTTAAAAACCCTCTGGATGTTCACATAAGGCTGAGTAGACGATGAAATGACCAAAAGTATTTTTGAAAGTCTCTCCACATATCCCATGATGTGGTTTAAATCCTCTGACAAATCATCTACTACTATGTACAATAGTAGATTATAGAGCTCTTCACAGGCCCCAAAAACAGACCCGAACCCCTGAAATTTGGTCAGATTCAAATCAGACTGGCAGCTGGCTTGCCTTGCAGTACTGTACTTGTAGTACTGTACACACTATCCAATACGCATGCATTGCGTAGCTCAACCTTTTTTTGTTGCACTGCAGTAATCTGATCCTAAACCACCTTAAAACATTGCAGAAGTTAAACAGCACTTCATTGCGTTTCTCTCCTCACCAGTGCAGTGCGCAGCAGGGCAGCGCATAGTACACTGTCAAACAGTAGTACAGGTCTTCTCGGATCCACTCGAGTATTACACATAATGATAGTCGACCCGACCCTGAGTGATTTTGATAAAATATGAATCCGACCTGTGTGATCCTGGGCTGCCAGGTATTTTCGGAATCGGGTGACCTGTGAAGAGCTCTAGTAGTTTAGTCTTAGCCGTTTCTTTGTGTTTTTCTTTCCCAAATGAAGTTGTAAAAAGCGTCTTTGGTTACTCTGAAAACCTATTTATAAATTTTATTTCATATAGCTTTTCCATTATTTAGTATTCCCTATAATCCAGAGAATGTACACCATTCACTTCCACCTTGACGGCACAACTTGTGCGTGGGAGTCACACACGGAAAATGTCCAATGTACAGGGTCACACCGCCTCCTGCTGCGACGCGTTGTGAAATTGTAGATCTTCTATTTTCAGTGTGCAACAACAGAGTGTAACTAACTATAAATAAATCAGGCATACTTGTTTCTTGCTGGTCAGGGCACCTGTTCAGTGGGGAGGTGAATTGGTGGTGATAGGATGATCCTCCGCACATGTAATGCATTCCCGCTGTCTACACCCTACCCAGTTTAGCAGTGAGAGGACTGCAGTATATTGGCAACAACTACATTCCGAGAAAGACGTACACAATAAAGCTGAATATATTTACAATACATTTACATTTTAGGTCATTTATCTGATTGGCTTATCGACTAGAAGTACCAATAAGCCTTTGCTCTGAGAGTAGCCACATCACAACGAACAAATGTATGTAAAGTAGTAACATTAGCCAGTCATGCTCCGAACAATGTAAGAGGAGCGCAAAGGGTTAATTTTATTTTAAAGCTGTTTACCGTATTTTACTAAAACAAAACAACGTTTGTTGTCCCAGGTTCGTCAGACATAGTGTGTGACTTACTGGGGGCCAAGGGGAAGGACATTGTGTACATTGGGGACCACATCTTTGGAGACATTCTCAAATCCAAGAAGCGTCAAGGCTGGAGGACCTTCCTGGTTATACCTGAACTAGCCCAGGAGCTGCATGTGTGGACAGACAAGAGTGGTGAGGCTGGACACATACACACACACACACACACAGATACATTACATTTAATCAATGATACCTTTACTGTGTACTGATGAGTGGCATCTCTTACACTTTATTTTGTTTTCTTTGCAGCCATATTTGAGGAGCTTCAGTCCCTGGACTGTTTATTGGCTGAGCTCTACAAGTGAGTCTTTAAATCCTGCTGACACACAGTCACCAGCTTAAATACATCTGTGGATGTTTATTCAATTTGGGACGCTAAACTGTTTTGATTGCTGGATTACCAGCCTGGAACGCTAGGCTGACCCGGGCCCTTCTGTTACATTCTGATCAATGTGCTTTGCTGACTGATCTCAGAGAGGAGAATGGCTACAGTGTGTATGTCGCCACAGTGTCACACAGACAATTTGGGATGTTTTCTATTTGCTGCTGTGGCGATATAGAGTGTTAGATATAGTATTGATCTTTATTCCTACGGATAAATATGCAGAGACACGGTTAAACTTGATCCACACAGATCAATCAATCAGTTTCTGCACATCCACCTCATGGCCCGATGGGTAAAAATTAAATTGGTAATTGTTGTTGAACCCTACCATCAGTGTGTTCATTATATGTATTTGTATGAGAACCACTGTATATTCTGTAATTCTATATAGTGTAACAATACAGGATTTGTAACCATAATAATAACAATGAGGAAATCCATGCAGTCTACAATTAGAGAGCTTGTTGTGTCTCCAGGCACCTGGACAGCAGCAGCAATGAGAGGCCTGATATCAGTACACTGCAGAGACGCATCAAGGTAGACAACCATGTTACTTGACAAAAATATGTTGATTTTCAAATGAAAAGCGTGTTCCATTGTGACATCTTTCAACTGAACGTTTTCATAGAGCGACCTGGTCGTGCGAAAAATATGAATTGGCCTTTTACCGTTCCTTCAAACTTTCTCTCATTACTTTTTTTCCCTTTTCTTTATTTCACATGGTTTGCTTTGTTTTAATGTCACTTGATCTCTCACCCAGTACGTTTTAACAGCGTGACACCAACAGCGAGTGTCGCTTGAATTTCATTGGCTATCGCCCATTATTCGCCCATTATTTTTATCTTTTTGGCCGACATTCCTCCGCCCACTTTTCGACCATCGCCCGTTCGCCCATATCGCCAGTAGTTGCCGGGTCCCATAGACAAATAATGCACTTCCGGAAAATTCGCCCGAATATCACCGTTGGTGTCCCGCTGTTAAAACATGCTGTCAGATATCTGAGCGGTGTGCACACTCACCAAATGGATCTCTAACCCATGTCATCTGTTCCTCCACTGACTTTCCTCTATTGCCTGTATTCAGAAAATCACTCATGACGTGGACATGTGTTACGGCATGATGGGCAGCCTGTTCCGTAGCGGCTCCAGACAGACCCTGTTTGCCTCTCAGGTGATGCGTTATGCCGACCTGTACGCCGCCTCCTTCATCAACCTGCTCTACTACCCGTTCAGCTACCTGTTCAGAGCCGCTCATGTACTGGTGAGTCTTGACCGTATACATTATATGCAGGAAAACCACCTACTGTAGGCTGCTGAGCCAGCCTGACGGCGTGCCGCGGGTTCGAAACAGTCCCAGGCCTTGGGAAATTACATAAATCGTCAGTTTATCTTCAACCTTTAGTTAGCTAGTTGGCTTACAAAAGTATGTGTAGTCAGTGTGGAGTCTTGTCACTGCTGCCACAGACAAACCGACTCACAGACCTATAGACGGCTAAATACCTGCAGAGCCATTTAATGTCAAAATGTGATAGTGTTGTAATTGTAAACAGCAGACAAGATTTTCATATGAGATCACGTGTCCTAGCAACAATAGAACTTTGACATTGTCTCTAGGGAATGTTCGCTATTCCTTTGTCTTCCTCTATCCTTTTCCCAGATGCCCCACGAATCGACAGTGGACCACACCACAGTGGTCAACATCAAGGACACAGAGTCTCCGCTTGCCACACGCAATCGCCAGGACGGAGACCTTCACGAGTTTGAGCGCCACCAGCTGACGCGCTCCATCAGTGAGATCCAGCCACCGCACCTGTTCCCCCAAACGCCGCAGGAGATCACTCACTGCCACGATGAGGATGATGATGAGGAAGAGGAGTAGACTGGGAGAAGGTGGGGTGACAGGAAGGGGCCCACAGACATGCAGAGGGCTGAGGAAGAGGTCCTCTACCCTTCTCTTCACTCCCGTAGACGTCCTGGTTTCATTTTTCTCAACTATTGTAAGTGTGAAGACAAGCAGTCGAGGAAGATAATGGAGTTATCTTCCTTGATCGATTCCTTTCAACCTGAAGGTTATGTCTATGAATAGATTGGAGTCGGGTGAGACAGGAATGGATCTCATTTACAACAGTTGTGAATTGACCTGTGGGATTGTTTCATTTATAACTAATTACATTTGTAGAACAATGTAGATGGTTTCAGCAGGGTGGCATAAAGTCAGAGTGGCGACAACTCTGTTCACTCTAATGGACCAATTTCTCAGCAGAAAGACCATTAAGTCATGCACATATGCAAAAAAATATATATACACTAAAGGGTATTCATAACATAACGTCACCAATGCACGCCTGTGAAAGGCATTGCAGAAGTGCATTACTGACTAATCAGAACACCCTTGAGTGTAATATTGCAAGTATACAACAGTTACTCTTAAACTAATATCGCTGAAAAATATTTTTTTAATCACAGATGTACTGTATATTATTATCACATCTGATTCAATTTAACATGTAACTGGAACTATCTGAGGTTTACGTGGGTCACGTGATGATAAAGTATTTTGGACTTGTTCTCGGCACTCACTTTACATGACTGGGTCAGGCTGAAAACAATAACACCGCTCTCATGATTAATCCAGTGTTCGTGAACCTCATGTTTGTAACCGTTGCCTTGAGAAATTATGTAAACTGTCAGAAACAACTGCGATTTAGCTAATTTAGCTAGCCAACAAATATGGTTTTGTTCATTATTAGTATTAATTAGGGCGATGCCCACTGGGAACGCATGCCCCATTGAGTTAAATATTACCCGTTGTCAGAGTGCAGTACCCTTTATCGTGATACTTGGAGGCCAGTCTACAGTTTATATATGGGCAAAAAAAGGGACACAGATTTTTGGATTTATAGATAGTACCTGATCAACCACAGATCGAACCGACTCAGGACTGCACTCCCTCTGTCCTTGACGATACGCAAGCCTAGTTTGAAGTCCATTGTTATAGATCTGCTTGGGACAGACCCGCAGAGATTCCTTGCATTTATACTGTAGGTAGACTGTAGTGTAGATGGATAGTGCAGTACCTGTTGTCAAGAGTACATACCCATGAGAGAACTTGGCCAGTCTATGACATCAGTTCTATGATGTCAGATCTGTGGCATATTTTGGCAAAAAGTGGAGAATGAGTCCTGGGATTCATAGATTATTATTAGTAGTAGTAGTAGTATTGCTAATGGTATACACAGCTGATAGGATGTTGACAAGGATTTTCACACATCACCTTGTAACAACAGAATGCTGAAACCAGACGAGATCTACCCCACAGGGGTAGAGGTCATACTATCTACAACTGGTAGATCTTCCACTGTCTGCAATTTGATTTATTTTCTTTTGTACATGGCTAGGTTATGGCTTAAGAGAAATTTGAGCCAAAATCTCAATTGTGATGCTTAACTCATACTGTACGTCGTGCAACGACTACGAAGTGATGAATGACAATCACTATGCGGTTAAAATAATAAAACAATGTTGACTTCATTCAGCATATGCCATTTTGCCATTCAACATAGTATAATTTAGCAATTAGCACACACGGAAACCAGTATGCATTGCATTAGTCACTTATACTGTAATCCCTCCCCATTGCTATCCTGCTTCCCTTTGCACATCTGTACCTCTTGGGCTTAAAAACATTCTCAAGCTAAGCTAAACTTGTACAGCTGGGCTGGAGCCAAACTCTGTATAGCCAAATAGAATAGAGCTGTGGTTATCAGCTCCGGTCCTATGAAGCAACACAGTTGTTAGTTTTACATCCTGCCAAGTAGTAGTTAACTTAATTTGCCTAGTGTTGAGATGGCTGGAATGAAAACCATTACTGTATACCGCAGGCATCAAGGAGAGCTGACTCTGAGAATCCCTAGATTAGACTTTACTCTTACTAACTAGTCCTCATCCTCATAAAATATATTTTTTACCCTTGTTGAATAGAAAGATTGTATGGGCTCTCATGTTGAGATCCAGCCAGTAGGAGTGTACCATGAGCTGTTAACATTAAAGGTGTTTAGGCCTGCTAACTCTGCAAAGCTCCAGAGCGCACTGTCCGCTTCAGATTACGAGGTCTGAGAAGCATGCACGCGCACGCACGCACGCACACGCA
>OOFJ01124629.1:0-11899 GCA_900323375.1 Benthosema glaciale | reverse complement strand
ACCCGGCTCTCGTTTTCATATTTAGCTCGTTCAGGATGTAAATAGCTAGTAAAAGTAAATAATATAAAACGCTACTCACCCAAACCAGTAGCCTTCCTGCTTTTGTGCTTTAAAGAGTTGAGGTGCTCGACCACCGTCTGTTTTCTTATGTAGTTCACAGAATGCTGGCAAGCTTTGCAGTAGAGAACTCCACCGTCGGCATAAAATTCATTTGCAAATTCATTTGCCCTGTCTCTCGATGTTATTCTTGTCGCTAAATGGCGACGTTTCAACTCCTCTGGAGTATAATGGACTTTTTTCGACATCTTTTCTTTTTCCTCCTGTTCAACTCAACAACAACACTGATTCACACAGACAATGGGGGAGGGGCGGGATGCGTTCAGGTTAACCCACGGGGGCCTGGATAGTGGATCACCTACTACAACATGAACGTGTTCAAATACCGCGTTAATTCCGCGGAGTTTTCTGCGGAGCACCGCGGCCGCAGAATTCGTTCGGGCCTGGTTATCTCTAAACCTGAACCATGACACGCTGGTGTTAATTATGGTGTCCAAGCGCTGGGTCTCAATGACGTACAGCAACACATAAACAACTGCCCTCTGCATGCCAATCAATCCACATCCTCCCTTATTTGTACCTTACTACTTTAAAGGACGGTAATATTGGATGCCAAGTGTTGGTATAGATCTCAGAGATGTTACAGCACATACACAGAGCCTTAGAGTATAGACAGAGTTACGCAAACTCTGAATGGGGACAACCAGAAGTTACACAGTAGTACATGAACCACGTGACCAGGCTGTTTTCTGCCCCCTCAATATCGCAACTCTCATTCTACATGGCTCTGGGGATACATACCAGGGGCATACCAGTGGTCTAGCACTCATAGACTATATGACTCACAGACAGTGCACTCAGTCACAGGGCAGCTGTTTTCCAAAGCATGCCGAGGTTTGTTTAGTTATCGAGGAACCCACTGGATCCAGAAATAAACTTGCAGAAACTTGAAACTTGCTAGAGATACAGTAGGGAATCCTACAAGTCATAATACAGGGGGACTGCCCGTAAGTCTGACCTCCCGTTAGTCCGACCTACGTGGCCGGTTAAGAAGACTGAGGTTAGGGTTAGCGACCTACGTGGCGGGTTAAGACTGAGGCCTGGCCGGATAAGACTGAGTTTAGGGTAGGTCGGAATAATGACATGGCACCATAATTATTCATATCACTCATAATATACCTTTTGCGCATTGCCTGTGATATTTTCGCAGTCGTCCAAATGAACAGTATGCTGTATGAAAATGGGGAGTGAATGTGTTTGGACTGAGTGGTAAGTACTGTAGTAATAGCAGCAAGTAGCAGTTGGTCTCTGACAGATGCCACGTGACTAAACCTAGCTGTTTCTAATCCAGCTAATCTATCACACTCCCAGTACCAAGTCAACATTGAATGTGCACGTGGGCACGCACACACACACGCGCACATGCACACACAGTAAAGTAAAGCATCAATCAGGGCTGCCAACTTTCAGTAAAAGGCAAGAGTGAGACTTTAGTGCTCAGATGCGTTCGATTTTTTATTGGCTGTTTTTAATGTCGATTTTGCCTTTTTTAACATAGATTTAGAGGAATACAGACATCCCACCCTAGAAGGAAATATCCTAAAAGACTGTATATGAAGATTTATTTGTATAGGCCTACGCCACATGATTAACATAGGCTAAATGTGGATATGAGCTATATACATGACAAATATATTTCTTATAAATTCACATAAATTCACGTATATGCACATATATGAACCTGAATATGGCATCTATGCAGGCTATATTTTCCATATATAGGCCTACCGGTAATATATTGGCCCCTATTTTAAATTAAATGTATTAGACCAGTCAGTGGTTCTCAATTATTTACATAATATTTAGTTATTGGCTAACTAGTCTACCTACAAATGATTTGATTTAGTCACTTAAACCATTTCATTCCAGAATTTCAGAATCCCTAGGCCGATTCATCAAGGAAGTAATGTGTCCTTTAATAATTAAAGTAATTAATCAATACTAGAGCGACGGGCACTGGTCCTACTTGGAGCGATGCATGCCCCACCCAGAGTCTATGCAGAATAGATGTCAGAACATCATTGTGAAGTCAGCAGAGGCCAGCGGAGATCTAGGCGTGATCAATTGGCTAATTTGGGCCCTGTCCAGATCCCAGGCAGGCTGGTTTGTGCTGGTTCTGGACGTAGGTTGGTGTATCCCACCAACTGGGTGGGGGCACTACACCCCCTGTGGGGGTCTGTGGAACGTGTGCGTCAAATTTGAAGTGGGTGGGGCTCAAGTTACGTGGATTACAGACACGTACGTACTGTACGTAAATACTGTACACACACACAGACACACGTACATCCTTGGTGCATTTACAGATAGATGCCACAGTGTCAGGAACTGCTGTACTGCACCTGATTAGCCAGTCAGCATGCAGAGGCCCATTGATCACCAGCAGGGATCAATGGGGTGCAGCAAAACATCACATAGCCTACCAGAAATAATGTCAGACACGACTGTCTGAAATCTAGGACTCCGTACCTCATACCACATACAGTAAGATCATACTCATAGCCATTACCTGTTACACATACGCAACATTTAAGTTAAAGGACCACTTCACCACTTTTCAACCAGCCTTCATATAATTGGTACTCCTCACTAATGTTCATGATAAAATGCCACACTATCTTTCTACCCGGTCTGTGTCTCATAGGAGGGCTGTGGGCAGTTCAGAACCCCGTCCACCATGCGCATCACCGATGGGGAATCGAAGGTAATAGAAACTGCAGGATTTCTATTCCTGAAACGTTGCAATACGATAATGGAAGCCATCGTTCTCACGATGATAAAAAGTATTATTTTTTAATCTGTTGCCCACAGCCCTCCTATGAGACACAGAGTAGAAAATAATAGTGGTATTTTATCATGAACGTTAGTGAGGACTGAGGACCAATTATATGAAAATAAGTTGAAAAGTGGTCCTTTAAGGTCCCTGCACACTGCTGCATTTTTCGGATTTCTAGCAGCATTTTTCTGCCGGTTTTCCGAAAAACGTGTCCAGTCTGCGAGGACCTTTAATTTCCGGCACTCAGCAAAAAACACCCCCACACACACAGCTCAGTGCGAGTGTCATTACTGCTAGTTTCTGACTGAGGTGGTTGTCATTTTCACACCCAGCGCCCACGTTGTGTGTTGCCTGTACTTCGGCCCCCATCTGTGCACGAGTTGTTAAATTAAATGAGCTGTGCTCAGGTGTATTGCTGGCGCATTGCACTGTATCTACATAATATACTTAGTTTACCGGAGTCCCCCCCAAGGCTCTATATTAGACCTTCTCTTGTTTTTGCTCTACATTAAATATCTCCAGACAATATAAGGTGCTCACAACACGTTGCACTGCAACGTGAGTGACCCGTTGTGAACTTGTAGATCGGGTTAAATGAATTAACCCCTTTAGGCGGCCTTGAGGCCCTTCTAAAAACACCTTCAAAATCCTAACACTTTTCTGAAAAACGTGCTACTGTACAGGTATATGGCTGTTATGCTGTGTATTTAGCTTTTATAGATTTCGCAGCAGCTGTAAGCATTGGATTTGCTTCGTGGCTTCATGTCGCTGGCTTTCATTGACAATGAATGGTAGACTGTGCCGTTGCGTCTGACCGTGTGAACTGTCAAGGCAACATTATGTGCTTGAACATAACAATATGCGCTCACGTCATTCTACTGCACTACTGTTCATTAATGTAGGCTCTGTCTGTCTGTCTGTCTGTACTGCCTTGCTCTGGACCATGGCTATGCTAGACTGTGGCTGTTCTGCATGGCGATTGTTCTGGTTGCTGATCAGTGCTAATGCACTGATTAGGGCCTTATAGACTTAAGAGTAGACTACAAAGAGGTTGCTGTTTCCACCAGTCTTTTTCACTTTCTCTCCAGCAGGTTTAAATGGCCGTTATCATGCAGCTAAAATCTAAGCTGCCCCCCCCCAAAAAAATATACAGTACATATATATATATATTCATATTATTATTAATTTAATACATTAAATTAATTATTAATAACACAGAGAGAATGTGCTTTCTGCTGTTTAAGTAACAACTTAATACCCTGTCATTAGTGGAACGAAGGAAGCAATACAATAAGAGGCTGTAACTTTTGAGACAGGATGCGTCCACAAACAGCTTGACACAGGAAGCCTGTGTGTGTGTGTGTGTGTGTGTGTGTGTGTGTGTGTGTGTGTGTGTGTGTGTGTGTGTGTGTGTGTGTGTTACACACGCATTAGAAATGATGGCAGAATCATAATTTTGTTTTCTTTGCCTGAAATGGCCTTCTAGACTAAAATACTGTACTCCACTGGCTCTACAGTATTTTTAAGTTTTTTTTTTTACCTAGGTGTTTCTTTATTCCACACGGAATAGCAATATAGCAGCATAGACAAAATAACTATAATTTTAATAATAATAATAATAATTTAAATACCCTTTATGTTTTCAATTTAACCAACGTTAAAATAGCAGATACAAGCTCACAACACACCACAATGTGACATGCTGTTAGCTTGTAGATCAGATATTTCTGAATCTGAATAGTGAATAGTATAAAATAGGGCATAATTGTTTAAGACTAGTCTCTTGCCACAGCTGAAAACAAGCAATAACAACTTCAAACGACAACCTTGACAAAAACAGACATTCCTCCTCTATTTCAGCCCTGTTTTTCAACAGCAGCGCACTGAACGCTTTTCAATATTTTATCACTGCATGCAAGAACTGCAAGATCATTTTTATTTGAAGAGTTCCCTCCCCACCATGTAACTTTTTCAATAGGACTTTGTTTGTTGATTGCAATAGGTAGGCTATTCCAAAATAAAAAGCAGGACTTACAGCGCTGTAGATGATTCTGCATACCGGTATCTTAACTTCTGCAATGTGACTGACTGGCCAAATTTGCCATGATGACAATGTCATTACTGCAACTGTGACGTCGTGTACATCGACCAACAGACCTGCTTCCTCAATGCTACATTCTGCAAACTCTTGCCTGGTTATGGATATAACGAGATATCTCTACCGTATAGACAATATTTGAAACTAATAAGACAAATATGCTTGCTCTCCATACCTTAAATATTATGTATGGCACTATGAGCCATACGTGAACACGCGCTAAGTGAACGTTATGTTCCATACACATCCTGAGTACAGGCTAATGATATCAGGTAGGAGGTACGAGGTCCATGCGTGCAAATATAATAGGTATAAGCATTCCTTTGTCCCTCTGTCAGTTACACTCCTTAACAGAGTCATTGCAGAGGGCAGACAGGGTAGAGGTAGAAGGTGATGCTATTCTTCTCCTTTTTCACTTTTTGCACTATTTGTGATGTGAGGGGTATTTAAATGTTGTACGAGTCACTCTGTACCTTTATTGTCTTGTATTGTGTTTGTATTGTATTGTGTTTGTGTGCTGCATTGTGGGTCCTTGGGGTCCATGACAAATTTCTCCCTCGGGAGACAAAATAAAGAAACCTTGAACCTTGTACACATACAGTATGTGAACGGCCGCACGCTATGAACGGCCCAGAACCATGCCATACACTTTTACACTTTTTGCAGATGGGGGTCTGCAGACAAATACATATTAATGTGTGCGTCCTTGACATAAAAATGTTTGAGAGCCACTGGTTTAAACATTTGTAAGCAACTACACTTACAACTAACAAACCCAACCCCCGAATACAAATATTTACGAGCCCCCTGACAGAGAAATAAGCCCAAAATCGCTTAAAATACAGCAGACAGCACTGTTTCACAGTGTCAAAATGGACCCAAATGGACTTGAAATGTTGTTTACTGTCCCAGAGTTAAAATAACACAGAGGATTTTACTGTGCCATGTCAGTGAATAAATAGCTCTCTTTCACATCGTGAGTGTTCCCCACCTTGTTCGAGGGACTTTGGGCTGAGACGGGAGAGACGGGACTGATTTACAGTAATTCCCTCGAATCCCTCCTTTCACTCTAAATTGCCTTTCAGTTCAGCCTGCATCTGCAATCTCAGCCCACATCTTTCCTTCACTTTCCTTCACCACTGGTGACCTCCCTTTCTGTCCACATACAGTACTGTACTCTGTGGAAATGTTTCCCCATTGTCTCTCTATCTCGTTCTGGCTCAATCTCGTACTGTACTGTAGGAAAACCACTATGGTATACAGTATACACGCATCATTAGAGGCGCCACACCAACATAAAGGGGTAAATAAAACAGCACACTAAGTCACGATATATCTATGCATGTGTCCAGCAGTACAGTATATTGCATGTCGCTGTGATCAGTCAGGCAGAAACCTGTGTGTTGTGTTGTTTCGTTTTGTTGGGGAAGGCGGGGGGGGTGTCTTTCCAAGTGATATTTTCAGTTCCAATCGACATCTTGATTCTGATACTAATTCTTCAGACCGAATTTCCTATTACACATTTGCTATTGCTCTTTTTTTTTACTTAAAAAAATATATTTTTTTAATTGATTAGAAACGTTTGCATCTTTCTTTTCTGTTTTATTTTTTCCTCCTTTTTTTTTTATCAGAAAATCAAAGTGAACTATGACATATCCCTAATCACCAGCACACACCTGAGCCTGGTGCCCATGCAATATGCCCATGCATGCAATATGCAATGCAAAGCAGGTGCTGCTGTGGGTAGAAACATGACTCATTTAGCATTAATTCTCTTCAGAGGCAGAGCATGGTAATGTAGCGTACCAAACTATATCTATGAGGAAATAGCCAACGCAAGCTGAGCTTGTAGAAGATTGGCTATCTTCGGTGAGCAACACTGAACACCGGAGATGTAAGTCAAATAATAAGCATGAGGCCGAGTGTCAAAATCATATACATACAGTACAAGTGTACTTGCTGTATACAGTAGATGTATCTGTCTTAATGCATACTATACATCTTGATTCTGATTCAGACCGAATTTCGCATTGCTAATATTTTTACTTAAAAAAAAGAAACGTGTGTATCTTAATTATTTTTTATCTTAGCTCATTTTCTGTATTATTATAATTTCATTAAAATCCAGTGCTATCTCTATTATTATGGTTGTGTGTATAATGTATTTTTGTTGTTATAGGCACATTTCGCTGCTTGTAGCGGTGTGGGTGACAAATAAAGCCCTGTTGATTGTTGATTCTTCTTCACATGTGAGCGCCCACACAGAGGTGGATAATACCCCCAGACAAACGTGCCTATGCTGCTCACATGTAAACAGTACATGTGAGCAGCATTTAAGCTGACGCAGGCATCCAAATTGGATAAGTGTGGCATTTGGCTCTGGAAGCAAAGCGTGACAGTAGCTGGGTGATTACTCAGGAATGGGCAGGATGGATGGGGCTGCCTGTTATTGTTCCACTAAGTTGTCCTTAATTAAACTATGGTGTCGTTCAACCGAAAATGTGTTGTTTTTGGGGCGAGCGATTGCATCATTGTGCGACCGAGTATGAATTTGGCTTCAACCTTAACACTGACACTGGTAGAGCAGAGAGGCAGGCATGAAATAAAGTTTGATGAAGGTTAGTTAGGAGGGGACCGAGAAAGAACGCTGAAGAGTGTGTCAGAGACACTGTAATTCAGGAGGAGAGAGAAATACTAACAGGCAACAACTACCACTGCTGTTGGTAATGACTTTAAATAAAAACGGGGAGACCGTTCCCAAATGTACCGCTGTGTCACACCAGCGGTCCTTGTACGTATGTTGCACTCTCGCTGCTAAGCATCATTTAAAACTTGGGAGTTGGAGCATGACTTTGTTTGTTCTCAAACACCATCTGACTGAGCAGAATCAATAAAGCATATACCAATCCTATAGCAATTCATTTACAAGCCATTTATGAGTCCGGACATCTCAAGCTTTTGTACTTTTTGCAGAAACAAAAGCAATTGGAGTAGCTTTCTGCACGAGGCAATGACCTCCAGTCTTGGGTATGATGAGCGGCTGTTGATTTCAGTCAGCTGTAGGCTATTGTGTATTTATTTCAGTGTATATGACAGTGGTATAGGCTACATATTACATAATAATGTGGTAATTATGTTTCTGCATTTGAAAAAGGCCGTTGCTGGAATTGGTGAGCCAACAAATTTGGCCAAATGTGGCCCCATAAAGGCAGGGAATGTAGAGGCCGTTGTTGTGACATTATGAGTGAGTTTCAGGTGTTGTGAGCAGCACATGGAGTAGAGATATAGCCAGAAAAAGAGGAGGAAGAAAGTAAGAATACACTACAGAGGAGATAGAACCTGACAAAGACCTTGTAGGTTGAAAGGGGTTGGTCTCTTTTCTTGTTGCCTTGCTCATAAATAAATAACTGTATATATTCTTTCACTAAAGACAGAGTGCATTGGACTCTTTTTCTTTGCACAAAGGAGGAGGAATTGGGAGAAAGGAAGGCAAAGTATTCACAAAATAAAGTGTCAGATAGCATTGATTCTCCAGCAGTCATTGAGGAGATTAGTTAATATATTTTAACCCATTTTAACCCTACAGACACTGGGCGATTTGACAATAGTAAGTATAGTTTTTGTAATTATATCTTAACAACTTTTAGCAACTTTGATTGACCGTTTGAATACTTTTATCAACAGTTTGCAGAAGCAAAAGAAAACACAGGAGAGTACAGTTCACAACAAGGTCTGCAAGAGGATTTCTAAGACACGAGAAAGCACTATGAATTTGTCTTGTTTCCATTGGGGTCCTTCATATTCAATTAATCTGAACTAATTTGAGGTTTGAGAACCACTGCCTTGTATCCTTAGTTGGTATGGGTGTGTGACAGAAGAACTCTGACTCAGACATAGAGAATAGGTGAGTCATCTGTAAGTATGGAACTAGTATAGGCTACTGGACAAACAGACATCCATACTGTAGCCAACTACAAATTAGACTGCAAAGGAAAACGGCATAGCCAATTTTCTCGTTAAACGGCTACTTCAAATTGTTCCACGTTTGATTCAATGCAAACCAGATGCTCTCGTTTGCCTCTCTCTCTCTCTCTCTCTCTCTCTCTCTCTCTCTCTCTCTCTCTCTCTCTCTCTCTGTGCGTGCATTCTGTGTGTGCGCACATGTCATTTTGCTGACTCAAACCGAAAAAAAGATGCACATCCGATCCGACATACATTATTACAAGTAACCGAGATGGTAAAATAATAGCGGAAAGGAATCGTTTACTTTACTACACCAGGGTTGCCGTAGTAACTCTCCTACTACGGCTGTGTTACAAGCCGGTTGCATCAGAAAGAACCTTACATGGCATTATTTAAACATGACATTTTGTGGGCTACTATGCCAGTGTTGATTTCATATCTTTGTTTATCAACAGTAAACAGTTATAGTATCTGGCCCTTTTGACCAGTCAAAACACAAAAACATCCTGCATGGGGTCATCATAACGGGCACCATCTTTTTATGAAAGTAGGCTATTCTTCTATAAGATGGTAATAGATGCTAATAGAAATAGACGAATGAGACGCTATACAGTAGAGTACACATAGTTTAGGCTACTTTTGTGTTGAAAGCACACTCAGCCACTCACCCTAGCCTGATCCGAGGTCAGCCTGTCGCTGTCTGACTCGCTGTGGTGGGGGACTCAACAGGAACTCCCAGGCGGCCAACTGTCAAAAGTCTGTGTAGAAAACAAACACAGCGATCATAATCCACTCACTCATTATTTGCGCCAGCGGCAGCCCGAGGTCCAGCTCTAGTACTCTGCCCATCTTTTCTGAATATGTCAGTAAAAAGGCGATTATTACTACAATCATATACGTATTTCCATACCTCCGGTGGTTCAGTAGGTTGTTGTATTGTTATGGTGATCTGACCCGGGGCAGACCACTTTGCAGCAGCCAGCAGGAGGAGGAAGGATCGCTACAATGTAACAAGCAGTCCAGTGTGTTGTATGATCTCTCACGCTCCTCCTGTGACACCCTGCTGCTGAAAAACAAAGCCCACTGCGCCCCCAGCGGCCACTCGGCGAGGTGTCGCACCACCAGTACCCCAGTGAATTGTTATTGAGGTGTTATGACACATGGGGGCGCTATTTATCCATATATAAAAACAATATTCCAGTACAATGCAGTTAACAGCCCTCTGACAACTTCTTACTACCAAGAATACATAATTGAAAGATAATGTTCTATTTCCAAATCTAATCCAGAACAAAACGTACATAGATATTTGTATTAAGTTACAGTTATAAATGTTTAATTCATTTTTGTAATTAAGGTGGAAGAAATGCGTATTATCTGCCAGATAGCAGATGTCAATGCAAGTGATAATTCATGTTATTTCAGGGTACCCCCATTGGACCTTAAAGGGATTATGATGACATTAGAAAAAACAAGTGTTTGTATTATTATAATTTTTTGTTTTTGTTTTCTGAGCTCAATTGCACCCAAAACAAACCTGAACTTTTAACATTTGGTAGATTTTCTGCGGTCTGGGATTTTCTGGCTCAAACAAGTGCTCAAGGATTTGCCAGCAGATGTATTCATTGTTTTCACTGCAGCTCAAACGGCTTCAGAACACACAGAGAAAACCCGAATACCACAGAAAATCCACAGACAGTTCAAAGTTCCGGTTGTGTGGGTGTAATTGAGGTCTTGTATTGAGTTGTACTTGAAATGTACTGTAACGGTACTTGAAATGTACTGTAATTCTCCAAGCTGTTAATAAAAATATCAATCAATCAATCAATCAATCAATCAATCAATCAATCAATCAATCAATCAATCAATCAATCAATCAATCAATCAATCAATCAATCAATCAATCAATCAATCAATCAATCAATCAATCCTTAAACAAACAGGCCTATACTATCTGTAGGTGATGTTATGAAGCTCGAAATAACCCCAATCTGAATGTATCCACCTTCAGAGGAGATGCAGCCAGGGGCAGGGACGTGCACACATAGACATCAAAGAGGGGCTTCAGCCCCCACTCTTTCCAGCCCTTAAATGCTGCAGAAGACCACACATGCAGCATTTACTATAGGTGAAACAAATGCAAATGCCACTCCATACCGGAAGGCAGCATTCAGGAGAAGTCCCCTGAACTTGAGAACACATAGTCAAATCCATGTCGTTACACCTGCATCTCCACTATAGCTAAAGAGTGCTGGGCTGTGCCCCGAAAATAGCTGATTGTAGATCTGCTATGTTCGCTATTTTCTTTGTCCAAAAGTGCCCTCTTACGGGATTTAAGCCCCGCTCTCTGCACGTCCCTGGCCCAGGGGGAAGGAGATGAGAGTAACACTCTCTGCACGTCCCTGGCCCAGGGGGAAGGAGATGAGAGTAACACTCTCTGCACGTCCCTGGCCCAGGGGGAAGGAGATGACAGTAACACTCTCTGCACGTCCCTGGCCCAGGGGGAAGGAGATGAGAGCTGCACGTCCCTGGCCCAGGGGGAAGGAGATGACAGAGGACCACATAACAGGCTTTGTATTCCCTATTTAAGGCCATTTTGGAAAAAAGCATTCTGAAACGACGGCTGGTATTTCCGGATTGTTCCATATTTGATAAATAAAGTCAAAAGGACTGGAGCCTATCAGCCGACCCCTGACCCATAAGCTACACAGTGTGTGTGTGTGTGTGTGCGGCGAACCCATTGTCTCAGAGTCCGTTATCATTATACAGCAGCTTCCTCTGAGAGAGAGAGAGACACAGAGAGAGAGAGAGAGAGAGAGAGAGAGAGAGAGAGAGAGAGAGAGAGATGGAGAGACAGACAGACAGAGAGACAGAAAGACAGACAGATAGATGTGTGAACAGATAGGCGTGCTCCTGGCGCCTGGCTGTGGTTGCAGTGAGTTGATGTG
>OOFJ01124567.1:0-10033 GCA_900323375.1 Benthosema glaciale | reverse complement strand
AGACAGATTTAAATCTCGATGCTTCCCTTTGTTGGTGTACAAGTACAGAGACAAATACTTTCTCCATTGATCGGAGGGGGAATAACTCTATAGCCTTATTGGTGCACTGATTTAATAGCCCAGGACTTAACAGTCCTTTGTTCAAAAGGACACACAACCTGCGTTTGATTTTGCCTCCCTCTCTCTCTCTCCCCCTCTCTCTCTCTCTTCCTCTCTCTCTCTCTCTTCCCCTGTTTTCTATCTATCAACACTCCTATTGTCCACATCGTTTTTAATCCTAATATAAATGCACCACGTCTGTGTGTATGTGTGTGTTACGTTACATCTGTAATCCACATAACTTGAGAACCGTTCGCAGATTTAGAGTTGCTGGCTGGCTCCATATACTACAGTATGCAGATCTAGGTGATGATCCAGTCTTCTCCCTGTATGTATGGCTATATGGCCACCCAGGGTTTGATGAAGTCAGTGTCGTGGTCTTCATATTTGGAGACGGCCAAATATGGAGTGTGTCACGTGGTGTGACTGACGGACAGACGGATGGACGGACGGACTGACTGACAAGTTTTAGTGTGACTGACAGGTTTCGCAGGTTTTCATAGCAAACTGCGACCCACGGTCGGAATAATTCAAATTATCATCAAGTTACAGCTGTACTTTACTTTAGTTGTTTTCAAAGCATGTTCCGGGCCGACACTTAATTCCGGCTTAGAGTGCACATAAGTGCACTCTCTGCCTTATATTGTGACCAGGCTTTTATCTTCTCAGATGAGTAAGCCTGGGACAGAAGCTATAAGTCTGACTAGGTTTTCAAGTCAGACAGGCAATCAACCTAATTCATTACAGGTGTTAAAGATGGACTGCCATGATTTTTGTACTTTTTCTGTTTTGCATGTGTCTATGGAGTTAACATTACTCTAATACACCCCAGGTGTGGTTATAATATTCAAATATGTGTTCCCTGTGTATTTTTGGTTTCTTCCTGAAAGCTGCAAGCCTTTGAGTCAAAAGGCCCAATCGAAATAACACAATTTTAACCCCTCCCACTTTCTATACACTTTTTTTTTTTTTAAATAAACCTTCCTCCTAGTATAATCAGTACCTGATGATCATGTTTTAGGAGGGGAAAAAAACACGGCACTCCATCTTTAACTCCTGCTTATCTTATCTTCAGATGACCAAGACTATAACCATCATAGTCACTTGAATATCAGCCTCTCTATCAGTGTACATCTTTATTCAGGAAGGGTGCGTTCGTACCTATTGCACACTGACTGCACTGTGCAATACAAACTAATATAGTGTGCTCCCGCCTCCTGGTGCATTTCCGAACGCACCCAAAGTGTGGAGTCAGCTTAATCACTTTAATACTGTAGGTCTTGTTTATACACTTTTCTTTCTCCTTTTGAACAAAGTCATATTTTGGCAGCACAAGTGTGTCTTTCGGAGCATGTAAAAGGTTTAGTGTCATTTCCTGTTTTATGTTGGGATCAACACTAAAGCCAAAAACATCACCACAAAGAGGCACCGCCAGCATGATCATGATCCAAGATGGGAATTTGTATTTAAACAAACAAGGAGGAACCACTGGGAAAAGAAACAAGATGGAAGGATGCAGCCTTACAGGAGAGAATAGTGAGGTTCCATTGGGGATCCATGAGGACAGTTTTACAGGGACTAATTTTCTTTGTTTAAAACCCAATCCTAAACCTAAAAAGAAACTCTGCTCAGTCATCCATCCGTCCATCCATCTTCAACCGCTTATCCGTAGTCGTGTCGCGGGGACAACAGCTCCACCAGAGAGCTCCAGACATCCCTGTCCAGAGCAACATAGTGACTTCCTCCTGGCGGATCCCGAGACGGTGCAAGGCCAGGGAGTCGATGTAATCCCTCCATCTGGTCCTTGGTCTGCCCCGGGGTCTCCTCCCAGTGGGACGTGCATCGAGGACCTCCCTAGGGAGACGCTCAAGAGGCATCCTAACCAGATGCCCGAGAGGCATCCTAACCAGATGCCCGAACTACCTAAGCTGCTCAGTCAGTTAATTTGTAAAACTTCTTCTGAGGTGTCATTCATTCTTAAAGGGATTGTGAACCTGAACTTTTAACATTCAGTAGACTTTCTGTGTTCTGGGGTTTTCTTGCTCAAACCATAGATGTTCAATTCTTTTTTTTGCTTTTTATTGAAAATCACACCCGTGTGAAGTGAGTGGTGCAACTCTGTGTAGGAGCTAGGAGGGGTCCCGGAACTTCCAAACCCACACCGCGGCCCAAGTGACAAGTTATACACCGGACACAGACCTCACAAGTGACAAGTTACACACCGGACCCCACAAGTTTTCTTTCATGCTCTTTCGTGCTCGGATGGACCCAGGAACCCAGGAACACACATAGCTCCTTAATGGAGTGGTTTGCACCACTCAAAAATATATTACAGACAATTCAGGTAGAAGAAACAGCACAAACAACAAGAACAGGAAATAAACAAAAACAGGACAACATTTTTCTGATTTTTAGATCTGCTGATTGTGATGTCACAGATTCCTAAATCCAGAGACTGTTGATATTAATATTGCACTGTGGTTAAATCAAATTGCTGCAATGTGAAGCATTGGTATAATGATAGTACTGTATGGCAAGAGATGCAGTCAGCCCTAAAGGTATTGTCTTATTTTCAAAAATGGCTTTGTAACTTAAGTAATAACTGTAAATAGTGTGTGCTCTCGCACAACCTGTACCCAGATGGATATCAATCAGTCAATGCAGATACAGTTATTTGCCGTTTCTAAATGTGTTTTTTTTCTACCAGTGGTCTTGGAGAGGGTTCCAGGTGGTCCGCATGCAGCTAAATGATGGAGAGTTGGTAACCAAATGGACCTTTATAGATCTTTAACTCTTGAGAGTATATAATGAAACCAATTTGGCTTAATTCCATGAGTTAAATTATAATGTACATCTGCATTACTTAATTTACAAGAAGTACATTTAGAGTATGTCGAATATGTTTTATTTATTTATTATTTAGTTTGCCTGTGATCTCATGGTGCCACATCAATACAGCATGGAATTTCACAAAAGCTTAATCAACGACTACAACATATTTGTAGGTTTTGGGTCTGAGAGGCTAAATGTCATCCAATGGTGGTCTGAGGCTGTTGAATAAATAATGGGCCTTGATATGACAATGGTTGACAACCACTGCTATATAGTATACTATACACACTTAAACTGTAGTCAAAAAAATAACTTTTCACTCTAGGAAAAGAAAATCTATAAAAAACAACATCGGAGCGGTGCGTTTTGTATGGATCTACTGAGCATTCCGAGGCCTTCCGCAGACCACAGAGTGCTATACAGAGATCTGGGCATGGAGCTGCTGTGGGCAGCACCACCGTTCTCATCCACAGCGATGTGTTTTCCATGAGTCTGCCACAGAATGTATTCTGAGACGTACTGGTCTGCAAAGCCCAATTTATACCTCATCGTACGTCTCGCTGCATAGCTCGCTGCAGAGAAACTGTTTTGACAGACTGTTGCATTTTTGAGTGGCGCTATAGCCACTCCAAATACCAGCAACGTCCGTCTGTCCGTATGTATGTCTCTAGCACACCACTGACCTAAAGTGTCAAGTCCAAGTGTTAAGTCCAGTAAAAGGCTGTATACCCGAGGTCCAATGGAGCCTAAGAGATGGCATATTTATTATTGACTACAGGGAAACATGTCCCTTCATGATATGAACATGAACAGCAAATTAGTAATAATGAAAGCAAGATACAAGCCTGATATATTGCGAATCAATCAAGCAACAAAATCTGTGGTGCCCCACAAAACGTACCAGCTAGGTGTCTGGTGTGGAGAGATCTCCAAAGTCCTTGGCCGGATTTCTCAAATTGAAATGTTACTCATGGTGTAGCCTCCATGGTGTTGCACATGCTCAGATGATGTCCTCTAGTAGGCCGCACATAAGCCTTAAACACAACAAACTAGAGCATAGGCTTTCATGTACGTAAGGCCTCACATCATGTCAGTGGTGACTTAAAAAATGTCGTAATTAAATTTTTTTTTTTAATCTCAGAATCATCTAGAGAATTTCAGCCATCTTGATATATTTTCTATATTATTTTAGGATTTCTTGATTACCCGTGACAGCCCATTTAGGAAAACTCGGCTAATAATGCTAATAATTTCAATCACAAAAAGAACAGATCTGCAAGCTGTCGACAGTCTATGGCACAGTGTATTAATGGCGTGTAGGCCTATGTCTATTCTTTTGGAAGGCGTGCCTGCACATACGCAAACATGAACCATTTAATCTTTGTTTAATTTCGAAATTAATTCATTCCTCTCTCTCTCATCATGATGATTTAATATTATGGAGAGGTCAGAGAGGACGCACGATAGTTATAGTTTCTGCCGCTCCCCAGACAATCATGATGATTTTAATTATTGAAGTCACCGCTCACATGATGTGAGGCCTTATACGTACATGAAAGCCTATGCTCTAGTTTGTCAAATGTCTATGGCGTCGTGTTTAAGGCTTATGTGCAGCCTAGTAGAGGACATCATCTGAGCATGTGCAACACCATGGAGGCTACACCATGAGTAAAATTTCCATCCAAAATTCGTAGCCTACAGCTCGTGCACACATTTCTAAGTAATGGTTGATGCTCTAAAGGTATACTTCTTTTTACCATCACCGACGTACAGATTGAATAAAATAAAGGATTATTCAAATGTTATACCTTAAAACTAAGTATACATGCAGTAGCATATTACATGACATGGGGTTAATATGTTATGCATTACTCAGGGTAGGGTCATGATGAATAATGATTGATTGAAAATTGAATTAACAGATTGCAGAATGGGTACAGGACGAAACCAGAAAACAGCAATACGAATTGTTTACACCCGTGTTCTCCAAGTTCCTTTTTTAGGATAAACCCCCTTAAGATGGTACCGTCTCGTTTTCGAGGGGGTGAAATAGGCTAGTATAATATGATACTGTATGTCATGATGGTGTGACGGCAGATTTACAGATGATGATTGTCATCAGAGTCAAATGTATTTTGGCCTTTTTCGTTGAACATCACTAACCTTGTCTGGGACTCTGGGTCAACTGGGATATATGTCCCCATATCTATAGATAGCATCAGAAGATCTAAGCTTTAGTTTAGTCTTTAGTGACTGGAGAGGTTGTCACTGGCAGCCATATAGGATAAGTAGAACGCCTTGAGTTCAGTGACCTTTTATTCCTCCGTCCACGTCATAAAAAAACGTGTCATGAAAAAGTTAAATTACACTTCCTTACAGAATCTAGCGAAGGCGTCATAATTTACGCCTTAAACGCGAAGAAGTGGGTGGGGCACGGTAGACAGCGCAGCATGTGAGCGTGGGGAGCGACTGCCAACCACATAATCACCATCAGAGCAATGTAGAAGGAGAGTAGTGACACTCCCGTAACCCGTTGACTCCAATAGAACGCCTGGAAAGCGGAAGTGCTCTACTGTGCTCATTCTATCTCAATGGGACAGTTCCAATGTTTGGAACTGTAGCCCATAGGCACCCGCTCTGGCGGCGAGATCAAAGCATGTCGCCACTCTCCTTACACCACTCTGATCACCATATAGCTGTATAGACCACCTTCGGAGAACATAGACTCTTCCAATCAGAGATGAGGGCGTGGCTGCGCCACACAGAGTTGGATATCTGATGACAATTGAGGGTATGCGCGTGACATCATCATCATACCCGGAAGTTATGCGGGAACGCCTACTGAGTGGCAAAAAAAAACACTATACTTTCTGGCCTTGACAGCCCATGAATCAGAATACATCCAAACAGAAAAGTCCTATTTGATTCATTGCAATAAAGATGGAGTGCCGTGATTTTTTTCCCTCCTAAAACATGATCCATCAGGTACTATGATTATACTAGCAGGAAGATGTTTTTCAAAAAAGTGTACAGAAAGTGTTACAATTAGGTTTTTATGTGGCCACACCCACCAGTTCATTAGGTATGCATGGGTTTCACTTTAGCACCGCCCACCTGAACTTAAGCCTCGCCCACAGTTCTTCTTGTATGATATTGTGGGAGGGGTTAGGGTTGTGATGTCACTAAAATTATGTTATTCCGATTGGGCCTTTTGGCTCAAAGGCTTTCAGCTTTCAGGAAGAAACCAAAAATACACAGGGATACGGGGACTATCTTCATTGAAAGATACTGAGTTTCTAGAGTAAACTCTACTGTCATTCGGCACTGTATAGTTTCGGTGAATGCTTGGTGCATGCTCTAAAAAAAACACAACATCTGATTAGAGTTAACTTTGGTCTAAAGATACGAGGTGAACAATCTAATTTAGTCAGTTATAAATTAATTGCATAGGAAAAGAGGAGAGACAATGCACATATCCAAGGCATCGGCCTACTGCGCTGCAGTGACTCATACTGTAGGCCTACTAGTGTAGACAAACACAACATAACATTGTGGTGCCAGTGTGGCAGCCTCTGCCCGAGCCTGCTTCTCTCACTTTCCGTCACAGTTTGTGAGGTTTGAGCTGACATGTGAATTATAGGGTGTAGTGTAAGTGTAGTCTAAATCGGAGCTGTACCACACTTGCTGCATAACACAGACAGCCTTACCGACCACTGTGAACCAATTTCAGATAAACAGATACACAGACAGCCTTACCGACCACTGTGAACCAATTTCAGATAAACAGACAGTCAGACAAGAAAGACTAAAAAGTTGTCTTCTGCTAACCACATGCTAAGCTAAGCGCTGTGTTAAATGAAATAGGTTTTGATTGTTTCGATGAAACTGGAGTGAAAAGCTTATAAAGCAGAGATGGAAGGTGGGCAAGATAAGCTAGCCACACAGTAGCCTACACTATATACACTTGTTTTTCATTGCATGTACTGTTCATGTTAATTTTGTTACGTTGCTATGCTTCTATGTGGTTCTAAACTGTATATGGCAGCAACCACATTGGCACTGGGAAGGGTGATCACTGACACACTGCAAAGTGTGATTTCTTTTAAAATGTAATATTCAATTAAATTCAAAGGAACTTTATTGGCATGAGAAAACATTGCATGATACTGAATGAATGAATGAATGAATGAATGAATGAATGAATTAATTAATTTTATTTGTATAGCACCTTTCCAAACATATAAAGTGCTTCACAGACAGGTTAAAAGCAACAATCAACAACAACAGGCATAACAAAGCATGAGATATAAAGACAAAATAAAATAAAATAAAAGAGTGAGTTAGGAAAAACACTTGACATAGCCTACAGGTGATTTAAAAAAAAAAAAGCTGTTTAAACGAGGGCACCGACTCCGCTTGCCAGGGGCCTGATTTACACTGGCAGCCAAATCTAGCCTGAATCAGATCTGAGTCACTTGGTTTAAATGAGTCACGTGACCATTTAAAATGTTAAACCAATCGGATTTCAATCCTGAAGTGACTCAGATCTGATTCAGGCTATAGATTTGGCTGCCAGTGTAAATCAGGCCCTAATAGAGCCAAGGGGAGAGCATTCCAGAGTGAGGGAGCGCGGGCCACAAAAGCCTGGTCACCACGGGTGACACGGTGGGTTACGGGAGGAACTAAAATCTGCAGATCCGAGGCTGTGCACTGGCCTGTGGGGTCTTAGCATGTCAGTGATGTTACGTAGGTCGGGTGGGCCGTGAGGGCTATAGGCCATGTAGGGCTTTAAAAGTAATCAATAAAAATCTAAAAACATTGCCAAAGCTAGTGTCAAAAATATAATAAAAACGACAAAAATATATAAAATAAAATCACACCTGTGTGAAGTGAGAGGTGCAATTACATGTGGGGGGTCCCCAGAAGTTCCAGACCCACAGGAACGCGCCCAGGGTGCCAGCCCGGTTCCGGCGAGCTGCCCCAAAACGGTCGAGAAATTACAGAGTTACCGTGTGGGGGTCCCCAGGGGGTCCCTGTACTGTACTGTACTGTACTGTACTGTACTGTACTGTACTGTACTGTCACACCCGAAATCATCATATACAGTAAATGTGCATGTGTGCGTGCGTTATGCTGCGGCAACGGCGACACTTGGTTGTGAAAACCAACCAAATGCTATTTTCGTGCTCAGACACAGCCACCCAGGGACACAGGCAGGGACACACATAGCTGTCTATAGGAGTGGTTGCACCACTCAAAAATACCAGTAAGACGCCCTGAGGGCGAGAACGAGAAGCAACCGTGTGCACGCATCCGCCTGGGTGACGGCAGACTGCTGGGCGAGCACTGGCGCTTTGGCATGGGGGGGGGGAATATATTCAACATATGAATACATTCAACATATGGAATGCATGCTGTACTGGCCTGAGCGTACAGGGTTTGATGAGTTCAGATCAACACATGGAAATGATTCTGTACTGGCTATATATGGAGCGTCTTGAGCGTATAGGATTTGACGAGGTCAGATCAACATATGGACTGTCAGCTGGCAGGTCAGCTCCATATATGGAGATCTAAAGCTATGCAGGGGACTGACGACCATACGGTGGTGTGGTGTGTCACGAGGCGTAAGGGACTGACGGCCATATATGGTGGCGTGACGGATGGAACCATATAAAAAGTTAAATTATAGTGGCACTATGTAACTTGTTTATGAATAAAATGTAATGTTGTCCAATTTGTAGAAAGTTGAATATGTTAAAATGCAAAAAAGGTTATACAAATCCAGCGAAGCGTTAGTTCATTGAGGCACGGAGGGCAGAAGTTTTATTCTTATTCTCTATCAGTAATTCATTCCGTTCCTTTAAATCAGCAGTCTCTCTCCATGTCAACTCCCCTCCCTCTCATTGGCTGCCAGCTAACTCACTCACGCCCACATTCAATCAGGTGTTCTTTATAAGCAGCCTCTACTCGGTCCTCAGTCTTCATGCTAGCTGACTCTGTGTCTCTGTTCTTCAGATGTCAGTGTTCAAATTTCCTCCACCTCCCTTGGCCTCCCCCCTGTGGCATTAGTTCTGTAATGGTGATTTTGTACTGTACCATATGCAGTATCTAGTTCTGTTATGGATTTCTGTGATTATTATGTGTTTTATGGACTGTATTATGATCATGTGATATGTTCAGTATATGCCGTATATAGAATGCATTGTAAGTAGGGATGCACCAATATGGAAATTCTTGTCCGATACCGATACCTTTGTTTAAAATAACAATTTAACCGATAGCCGATACTGATACCGATATGCTTATTTAGTTTTTGTAGTTTTTAATTTCCTCCTTTTGTGCCACAGAAACTAGACACATTCAATACAAGAAATAAATGTCCAGAATCTACAGCTTGGTAGACTACAGATGACCAACATACCAACATATTCAATGCAAAATGTATGATTATCGGTTAATGTTTTATTTGCTAATACCGATATTGGCCCGATAACAGCAAACATCGGCCAAACCGATATGTGGACCGATACATCGGTGCATCACTAGTAGGCACCCTTAATCAGCCCTTCTGGTGTTAGTTCACAACTTCTGTATTTTAGTGGTATTACAGTTAAAACGCCTGCCAGGTGCTCCCAACGTGCACCCAAGCCACCCCTGACAGCATCATGCCCTGTTTAGCTTCACGAATGTTCCAACAAGGCCGCCAGAGAAACCCAGAGGGCAAAATAAAAACAAATATGGCAAGAGTTTGAGGTTTGGATCCGGCCCGACACGGTGCCCACCAGGCAGATGGTCATGTGCTGTGGTCCTGCAGGCAGCGGTGCCGTGCGTTCACAACTCTCACTGTGCTCATTTAACTCATGAGCAGTACTTTCTGAGCTAAGTGAGCGCTGAGGATTTTCACTGTGCATCTGCCAATGTCAGCGCCTGCTGATGAGCACTTCTGCAGACGAGTGCAGCTGTAAAACTATTCACCGCCGGTAGCACTGCCTGAATCTGCCAGGGAGAGAGGGAGAGAGAGAGAGAGAGAGAGGGAAAGAGGGAGAGAGAGAGAGAGAGAGAGAGTGAGAGAGAGAGATCATGGGACATAAGGAATGAA
>OOFJ01124335.1:6942-17247 GCA_900323375.1 Benthosema glaciale | reverse complement strand
TCCTAGTCATAATAATAATAATAATAATAATAATAATAATAATAATAATAATAATAATCAACTTTATTTATAAAGCGCTTTTCGAAAACAATGTTTAAGTGCTTTACAGTGCCAACAACAATCACATGAAATGCATAAAATAAACAATATAGAACAAGCAATAAAACAAACAATAAAACCAAAGCAAATGCATAAATGAACATGAAAACGAATAATGTGATGACAAGCACTAAGAAAAGGCTTTAGTGTTTCGGATATGTTTTCAGAAGTGATTTAAAGGACGACACTGAATTAGCTTGTAGTCATAGGTCAGGTTTCACCTGACACAAAATAAACATTTAAAACCATGAGTAGTGGCATACATACACCAGCAATGCATTTCACAGTATCGATGATAAAAACGTGCAATTCACAACTTGACCCGACACTTGGTTAATAAGACTTAAAATAAAAATATACAAAATACAAAACAATTGATTTCATTTTTTACAAGTTTACACACATACTCTACATACACTTGGTGGCCAGTAAATGCTGAAGTAATGTTTATCAAACATAGCGTTGTGTTGGTGGTGATGGTGGTGATGCAAGTCATTCGCGGGCGATGCCCATTTTTGCATTATTGACTTTGCATAAGGTTTCATTCCATATGTAAATTGTGCCGCTCGCCATTTTCAGAGAACTGCTGATCCAACTGACTCGGATGTCCCTTTGGGGGCATCAGTAATACACACGCCGAATATGAAGGCTACTGGTTGGACAGTTCTCAAGATATGCAAGGGACAGCCTTACACTGCGATTTGTGGAATTTATGAATTAGTTACATGTAAAACGTTATTACAAGCTTGAAACTCTTTTGTAAGTTTGAATCTTGGGGAAAAGAAAAAAAAAAGGAAAAAGAAAAAAAAAAAGGGTCTTGAGCTGAAAAGGTTTGGGAACCTCTACAGTACACTAAAGAATGTGATCAGCGTTCTCTGTCTTCTGCAGAGAACTTGTGTGTCATTTTAGTGTCCCCTCCGGTATCTCAGAAACCCGCCCCAAGCGCTTTCCAGACTGATGGAGGTGTCCAGAGTGCAGTGGTTAAACCTGCTTAATGTACTTGACTAAAAGCCCCCTGTGGTCTCTGAGTGAAAGGCGCCTCACTAATGAAATGATGAGTGATGACCTGTCAGCTGTACGCCAGTGCTCTACGATGTGTCTTAATGATAAGTTTAGCTCTGCCACTATCAATTAACTTCTGAGCGATTATTCTATTGATTACGTGATGATTACCTCTTAGATTAATCAAATAACCAAAGTGCACTTTTTGAATAATACAAAATATATTATTTTATCAAGTAATCAAAACGATTCTAATTCAACAGAGTAGTCCAATATTGTCTATTACATGTGAGTGTCTAGATTTGGAATTTTCTCCCATCTTTATTTTTTATTTTTACAATTGATTAAATCAATCGTTTGATTTATTATTGCACCCCGAATTAGCATGGCATTGATCTGACTGTATGAGCTCACAGGGCTCATTAGCATGGCATTGATCTGACTGTATGAGATCACAGGACTCATTAGCATGGCATTGATCTGACTGTATGAGCTCACAGGGCTCATTAGCATGGCATTGATCTGACTGTATGAGCTCACAGCAGGGCTCATTCCCTTGTCATGCTTTCAGTAGTCTCGCTCGCGTTACCAAACTGTTGACTCACACGATTTTACAAATGCTCCTTCAAACAAAACAGTCTGGACCAACGGAAGTCAAATCACGAGTATGCAAAATCTGCGATAAAACGGATGTGACGCATCCCCTCACTTGGTGCGGCGTTTGTGTAGTATTATTATTATTTTTTTTTTACTCAGATTTTGGGACCTGTAGTTCGGAGATTGTGGCATAGTGTCTGGCTATGCCACAATGCTATGACTATGCTTTCAGAGTCAGGGCCTTTAGTTTAGTCAGCAGGTGAGGTGACAGACAGACAGACATCTCATAAAAATAAACATGGTGATGATCATTACTTTCCCAGTGCTAACATTTATTCCAATTTCTCCCTATGCAGCAAAATGTTACGCTTGATGCCATCTTACAGGTAAGCCTCATATCGGGACAACAATCTGATTCCGTGATTGCATCATCTTCTAGCAATGCAGAGCCATATATTTCTCCCATATTGATTTGTAATATTCTGACATGTCATTTTTATCTCATCCTCTGAAGAATGCCACCAGTGATAATGCAGTTGTCCAGCTCAGTGCCGTACAGGCTGCCAGGTCAGCGCACACACATTCGCACACACACTTGCGCCACCCGATACCCAGTTATCAAGCGATTCTTCCCAGGAGGTTGCTTATCAAGCCGTCGAGATCGAACAGTCCCATGTAGTCTGGCAACATGCCAGGCACGATTGGCATTGATAAGAGGGAAACCCGGAAATCTTCTGACAGAAACAACGACATGTGTTGCGACGTGCTCGCGGTTATGGTTAGGTTGGGGATTGGGGGAGGGTTAGAAATAGTAATGTTTGACTTACTCGGCTACTAACCCTAGCGCAAACCCTCAAACCTGATCTGTCGCCTGTAACCGAAAACACGTCAAACGTCGCTTCGTGACGTTTGACATGCTTTCGGTTTTAGGGTTAGGTTTGAGGGTTTGCACTAGGGTTAGTACGTCTGTCAGCAAGACAGTCGGAGGCGGGGCTGAGGACGCTTATAAACTCAGTCGGCTCGCAGCATGACGAGGCAACAGATCTTAACCGCTTGATAAGCAACCTACTGGGAAGAATCGCTTGATAACTCCAAACATCGGCTGCACACACACATTCACGCACACATGCACACGCGCGCACACACACACATGCACACTCACTCTCATGCATGCACACGCTCACTCATGTCATGCTCTCTCTCTCACTCACTCTTAACAAACATTCACTCACTCACTCACTCATTCACTCTTATCACACATGCACAGATCACTCACATGCACACACACTCACACTCGTGCACGCACTTACTCTTCTACATGCACTCACTTGCATAGATTGACGACGTGATGAACTCAAACATTTGTTTCTCTTTTCTTCTCTCTTGTCTTGTAGAAAACTGCTCTCCAGTGACAGAAACCCCCCCATCGATGACTTGATAAAGTCTGGAATCCTACCTATTCTAGTCAAATGTCTGGAGAGGGACGATAAGTAAGTCCACTTAAGTTCCAAGCATTCCTCCTATCGGCCACATCCGGGGAACAGCTGTGACGCTGACACATCAACTTGAGCGCTTGTCTAGGCCATCTTCTGTGGTGCAATAATCTATTCTATGCGATGTAGATTGTAGATTAACACATTCTGGGCCTGCCACCGAGTGGCGCGCTACAAGCTTGTAGATCTGCTATTTTTGAAAAATCGGGTGAATGTGGCGCAACTGTTTGAATATTTTCTTTTATGAGCGAACATTTTTACTCAAATAATTGCTTCTGGGAGGTCCCACGAACTGTATATTTTCAGATTGGGGGGTCCGCAGCCAAATACAGATAATTCCGGGGCTCCTTGACATGAAATAGTTTGAGCACCACTGAGGTTTTTCAGAAAACTGTCATGATTTCAAAGACATTTTTAGAATCGGCGTCAGGTCGAAATGGGTTAAAGATGCTGCGTTGAGTATACGACACTATACGTTCATTGCAAGAGTGTGCGTCCACTCCTGCAAACACAGGCGCAACGGGCACAGAAGTCACTGGACCTTTTCTGTCCAGGCCAAATTAAACGGCATTATTTTAAATTGCACTAGAGGACATTAAAGCCCCTTGAGTTGCAGCAACTAGTTTTCAAGGGGGTCCTCGGGGCACAACATACAACAAGACAACATTCCTGTCCCTCGGAGTTCCCCTGTTCCCAGGACCTTGTGTTCGGGAAGGGGAAGGGGGAGGGGCAATCAGGGGGGGTTGGAATGACTTGGGGAGTTGTAAGGATGTTACTATGGCGACCCATGACGGATGGTGTCATATTAAAGAAGAGCACTGGACAATTTGAGGGGAAGTTATTATTATTATTGAGCCCAATATAGCATTGTAGACAGTGGACTGTCACATGCCGTCATAGGGGGAGAGCTTACATCGTTTTGTAGGCGGCAGTAATAATATTGATAACATTATGAACCAAGACCAGGAAAAACGTAATGCAGTTTACAATAGGGCAATAATCTCTATATCGGTATCATAATATTACCATACATTGTTAAAGATGTGAACATAAGTGCTGTATTTTCCTGTTTAATCACTCAAGTCTTATTTAGTATTTTAGGAAATTGACAAATTCTCAAATTGATGATTTGCAAGTTCAACAAGAACTTAATTTACATAAATATAAATATCAATATCAGAAGCAGGGCATGTTTTATTTGAAGAAATATAATTGTATTCAGTTTGGCATGTTTTCTGCGAAGAAATACAATTGTATTCAGTTTGGGAATGTTCACAAACGTAGCAAGGCTGAAGGTATTTGTCTTGAAACTCTCATGAACTGAATGCTAAATATGAACGTGCTGCTTGGACAGCATACTTATTACTAGCAAAGTGAGGGCTGTTTACACAAAGACTTTTCATTTACATTGCAATTATTGTTGCAATTCCTCATGTCACTCATACAGTATGCCATGGTGATGTTTAAAAGTAATGGTTAAGAGGACACTGCCACCTAGAGTTGAGTGCATGTGTCTGTGGGATTTTCATTGTGTTCCTAATCTGTCATATTACTTCAAGAATGAAATGCGTGTATATACTTTAGTTTATACTCTGTTCCCACCTCGGCACAGCTGCTGCAGACGGGTTAGCTGAAATGTTTAAATGCACAGACCCTGTTTTTCAACCGTGTTTTCACTGCTATAGTGAAGCTTGCTTTTCATCTCATTTAGGCAAGATGTTTCATTGATGAAACGTTGCGAAAAAGGTTGCAATTGACAAAAACGTGTTGGATATACATAACTTTACTCGCATTTAAAACTTAATAATTTTACAACCAATGGCAGTGGCAGAATTGTGGAGACGGGGTTGTCACTGGTGTTTTTAGAAGGAGATGCGGTAGGGGGGAGAAGGGTTGCCTCAAGACTAGATACACATTGAAATTCTATTCCCAGAAACAAAATGCGCAACATTTCTATTGTCATCATCAACTTTATTGTTCAGACTCAAGGTCCAATAAAAAAAAAAACATACATACACTATACTTAAAAACGAAAATAAAATAAAAATAAAAACATCAGCTTTACAGCAAGCAGTCATACCAATGCTTCCAAAAAGCAGACTGATACCTCGTAGTACTGAAGCTGGGGTTACACAGCAGTACAATCAGAGTTTTGAGACTCATTGAGCCGACATATAAACTTGTACATCAAGTTTCTAAGCAAAGCATGAAACTACTAAGACTATTGTCAAGTCTTTTTCACTGTTCCTATCTTTCCTCTCCCTCTCCTCCAGCCCGTCCCTCCAGTTCGAGGCAGCCTGGGCTCTGACCAACATCGCCTCTGGGACGTCGGCACAGACTCAGGCTGTGGTTAAATCCAGTAAGTTGACCCTGACTGTGCTTTCTCTCACTCTGTTCTGTTATCCCTGCGGTTCTGTTGTGAATCGTCTGCCATCCACCCAGCTTATTTATTTGTCCTCGCCACAATAAAGTACAGTTACAGTGTAGGGGCGGCTGTGGCTCACGAGGTCGTCCAATGATCCATGGGTCGGCGGTTTGAATCCCGGCTCCTGATTTCAGTCATTTGAATTCCATTGAAGTCAGCATGTCTTCTGCGGAATAAAGTCGCACACCGGAAATGGCAGATCATCTGTGTGAAGTGGTGTGAGCATGTAGATCAGCTATTTTGTTTGTTCTTATTATTATTTTTTTCATTTTCTCAGTTGACAGAGGTATTCATACAAAGATCCCCCCCCAAGAAAAGGGAGCTGAGAAAAAAGAAAAATAAGTCCTGGTTATTTAAGATCAAAGAGTTTTTGACATGGTCAAGCTAGCGATAGAATATCCATGTTTAGGAGCATCTTCCATAAACATGAAGGGTCTCTCAGAAATGCGTGAAGCGAACGCTGTGTATTTGAAGTCCCTCTGTAATCTTCCCTTTGGTGCCCTATGGTGGCCAGTTGGTGTCTCACAGACACACACACAGACAGACATGTGCCGCCTGGCGACCATAGTAAGGGCTCACTGCGTTCGCAATGATAAATACCTAAACATCATATTTTCAGTCACGAGATTTTGCTTTATTGCGCGTGAAGATGATTTGTACCATAGACATATAAACGTAGACGCCTTTTCCGGCTCTGGAGCGCATATGCTCAAGGGAGGGCAACGTTTTCCCGAGATTCTTTGTGAATCATGAGAGGGCGCTTGCAAAGCTTCCGCGTGCGTCATCATCGCCCTTTCCGTCTCTCGAGCGAATGAGCTCAAGAGAGGGCAAAACATTCCCGAGATTCCTTGCAGCGGAAAAGATGCGCTGTGATTGGCCAGTAATCACTTCAGTGACAGCGTGACATAGCGTGCCTTCCACTCTTCCGTCGTACTTCCTCCCCCAGTGTCAGTTCTTCCGCCCCCTCTTGCACATACATCGCTCCAATGGACTACAGCGGCCAGTGAGGCGTCTATATTTTATAATGTCTATGATTTGTACCAGCTGCTGTGTGGTGTTGATGGTGCCTGTCTCTCTCTCTCTCTCTTACCCAGATGCAGTACCACTGTTCCTGCGGCTGCTCCACTCCCCCCACCAGAACGTTTGTGAACAGGCCGTATGGGCCTTAGGAAACATTATAGGTGAGTGCTGTGCTGCCCTTCCTCCTCCTCCTCCTCCTCCTCCTCCTTTTCACTGCAGTGGGCATAGAATATTTTTTTGGCCGATGCTGAAGTTTTGCCCTGTTTTTCTTTCTTTCTGCCCACAGGCGACGGCCCTCAGTGCAGGGATTATGTCATCTCGCTGGGTGTGGTCAAGCCGCTGCTCTCCTTCATCAACCCCTCCATTCCCATCACCTTCCTCCGTAATGTCACCTGGGTCATCGTCAATCTCTGCCGCAACAAGGACCCGCCACCCCCCATGGAGACTGTACAAGAGGTACAACGTGTGTGTGTGTGTGTGTGTGTGCGTGCGAGTGCGTGCGCATCCACTGGCAGGGACATGTGTGTCCCTCCCTGCCAGATGGCCCAGTTAACTCGCATCTCTCTGAATTCAGGCTGACTCATGGATCTTTACTTAGCCAACCCAGCATCATCGTAGCCTGGAAACCAGCCTAAACTGCCACAGGAAAAAAATCCCTGGTCAGATTACGTCTGGCACTCCTCAGTTTGAATTATATTTCCCTGAGCCCAAAATTGTGATGGACCAATCAGAGCCCACGATTCAAAGTGAGACTTTTTTTGCTGTTTGGAACTGCCCCTCGGAAATAAAATCTCAACACAGAAGTTCCAGACTAATATCTACGCAGTGATATTAGTCTGGTCCATGCCAGGCTATCAATAAACAGCATGAATATCTGGGTGATCAGTGTTGACAAACGTGCCAAAGCCCCCCCTTTGCAAGTTAAAATGCACTCCCTTCCTAGACCCCCTTGTTAGGATGTTTACATTTTATTTTAATTTAAAGATCTCTGTGAGCCTGAGAGTGTTTTATTGTATTTGTGCAACATGGGTCATTATCTTTGAATAAACGTATAATCGATATATATCGATATATAAATATATCGATACATATCATATCGTGGCCTCTGTATCGTGATACATACATATCTATCGTGAGATTGCAAGCAATATATCCACCACTAGCTCCAACATACTTAAGTTTAAATATCTATGATAAAACCAGTCAAGGCTATGTCTGAAGTCTGCTTCTATAGAGCATCGCAGTGACGTCAGACCTCCAGTTCCAGAAGTGAAAACCCAATGCATTTTTCTCATAGACTTTTCAAAAAGTATTTATTACAAGACGATTACGCCATGGACAAAGCCAAATCGGATCGTGACAAATCATGACAACAAACACAATGTTTTGGGCCAATCAAATATTTTTTAAGAAGAAAAACGAAACAAAAAGTTTTGTATCCTGCCGTTTTTTTCTTCTTACTAATGATTTGAACGGCCCAAAATATTGTGTTTGTTGTCATGATTTGTCACGATCCGATCCGTGTCCGCGGCATAATCATGTTTATATAAATCATTTTCGAAAAGTCTATGAGAAAAATGCACAGAGATTTCATTTCCGGAACTAGCGTAGTGACGTCACTGCGACGCTCTATTCCGACAGCTTTGTGCACCCCGATCCCTTTCATATGTGTCTTCATGGCCTCTGTGTCCACCTTCCTTCATACCACTCCACTCACTCACTACTTCTCTCTTTGGCTCTCCTCTCAACAGATTCTCCCTGCCCTCTGTGTGTTAATATACCACACCGACATAAATGTAAGTATCATTCTGAGCAATGACGTTTTTTCAGCTGTGCCAGCCACTTCTACAAGTGTTTTGTTATGCATGTCTGAACTCTGAATAGGTTAATATTCCTACATTTATATTGCCAAAACCAACTTGATTTATTTGTGTGTGTGTGTGCACGGACTGAGAGATAACAAGAGGAATGCATAAGTAATGTTGCATATTATAGTGACGATATCCAGGAGTGTTGTTGTGACTTTTCTAAATGGGTACTGGAGGACACTGTGTCCTCATCATCTCCCCTCTCTGCTCGGTTTGTCTTGTCATAAGACGGAACTGTACGTGTCAGTCACATCGTTGAACACTGCTGTGCAGCCGTTATTGTTAACTGTAAATGTGCTGTGCAGTCACAGTAGCACATGATATTAACCCATTTTGGGGGCGGGAACGCCTTTGGTGTTTCAAACATTATGTTATACTATAGCTATTGAAAAATAGCAGATCTACAAGCTCATAGGAGCTCTACGAGCTTGTAGGTCAGCTATTTTTGAGAAATCTTGAAACTGTAGCGCAAATATTTCAATATTCTTTCAGAATGAACGTTTTTAACTCAAATCTTTGGTTCTGGCCTGAGGGGAGGTCCCTGGAACAACATATTTTCAGATGGGGGGGACGGCTGCCAATTACATATAATTGAGATTAATTATTTATCATTAAGTACTAACAGAAATATGGGTTTGTTTTTCAGAAAACTGACAGTATTTAGAAGACATTTTTAGCATTGTTTTCAGGTCCAAATGGGTTAAAGCTTTTGTTGTGTGTTTTGATCAGATCCTGGTAGACACGGTGTGGGCTCTGTCCTATCTCACGGACGGTGGCAACGAGCAGATCCAGATGGTCATCGATTCTGGTGTGGTTCCGTTCCTCGTGCCTCTCCTCAGTCACCAGGAAGTCAAAGTTCAGGTCAGATTAGTTTTTTCTTTGTAATTCTCCTATGACAGTGGTTTTCAACCGGTGGTCCGGGGACCAGCTAAATGATGAGTTGGTAACCAAATGGACCCTTATAGATCTTTAACTCTTGAGAGCGTAAAATTAAATCATGATTTGGTTTCATTTTACACTCAAGAGTTACATTATTGTTAAACATTTGAAATACTTGATTTACAAGAAGTCTACACAATTAGAGCATGTAGACTTTGTGGTCAAAGACATAATTTGTTTTTGGGGTCTGTCTGAGAGGCTAAATGTCATCAAATGGTGGTCCGTGGCTCAAATGCTGAATAAATAGTGGGCCCTGGTATCAAAATGGTTGAAAACCACTGTCCTGTGATGTTATTTTTAACAACACTATCCACAGAACAAATGAAGCCTTCTTGTATTAATTTTTATGTTTTCCGTTGTCTGTCTGTCTGTATGCCCTCTGCAGACGGCTGCTCTGAGGGCTGTGGGGAACATTGTAACGGGAACATTGTATTAATGTTATGTTGTGTCTGTATGCCTCTCTCTGCAGACGGCTGCTCTGAGGGCTGTGGGGAACATTGTAATGGGAACATTGTATTAATGTTATGTTGTTTCTGTATGCCCTCTGCAGACGGCTGCTCTGAGGGCTGTGGGGAACATTGTAACGGGAACAGACGAACAGACGCAGGTGGTGCTCAACTGTGATGTCCTTTCACACTTCCCCAACCTGCTCACACACCCTAAGGAGAAGATCAACAAGGTATTATCACTGCACTACCAACCATCTCAGAACTCTGTACACAAATGGAATTACACAGAGGCCTTTAGTGTAGTGTGGGCTTTTAATGTTTATCAGAATTGCATTATTGATGGCTTCAGACGTTTGACTCATACCAGCTAGTGTGACCAGATCCAAACTGTTCATTTGAGGGACAGAAGTATT